>CM072238.1:409850-450484 GCA_036851935.1 Coregonus suidteri | reverse complement strand
ATGGCTATATGGCTGAGACAGACAGGAGGGAGGGAGGGAGGGAGGTATGGCTATATGGCTGAGACAGACAGGAGGGAGGGAGGTATGGGGCTGAGACAGACAGGAGGGGAGGGAGGGGGGGCTATATGGCTGAGACAGACAGGAGGGAGGGAGGTATGGCTATATGGCTGAGACAGACAGGAGGGAGGGAGGTATGGCTATATGGCTGAGACAGACGGACAGACAGACAGGAGGGAGGGAGGTATGGCTATATGGCTGAGACAGACGGACAGACAGACAGACAGGAGGGAGGGGGGTATGGCTGTATATGGCTGAGACAGACAGGAGGGAGGGAGGTATGGCTATATGGCTGAGACAGACGGACAGACAGACAGACAGGAGGGAGGGGGGTATGGCTGTATATGGCTGAGACAGACAGGAGGGAGGGGGGTATGGCTGTATATGGCTGAGACTTGCAGGGTTACATGGCTGTCTTACAGTTTTCACTAGTGGGGTACATTCACACAACGGTTAGTACAAAACTACAAACAGATCATCATTTACACAACGGTTAGTACATAACCCCAAACAGATAATCAAAAAGGCCGTTGTTTCAAAACTCCAAACAGATCATCAAAAAGGCAGTTGCTTCAAAACTCAAAACTCATTTTCAATTGACTAAGTACAACACACAACATGAGTCACTTTTTCACCAAACTTAATCAGTGTTTCATCAAGAAATACATGTTTCACATTGCAATACATGTTCATATACACTGAGTGTACAAAACATTAGGAACACCTTCCTAATATTGAGTTGCACCCTCTTTTGCCCTCAGAACAACCTCAATTAGTCAGGGCATGGACTCTACAAGGTGTCAAAAGAGTTCCACAGGGATGCTGGCCCATGTTGACTCCAATGCTTCCCACAGTTGTGTCAAGTTGGCTGGATGTCCTTTGGGTGGTGGACCATTCTTGATACACACGGGAATCTGTTGAGCGTGAAAAACCCAGCAGCGTTGCAGTTCTTGACACACTCAAACCGATGCGCCTGGCACCTACTACCATACCCCGTTCAAAGTCACTTCAATGTTTTGTCTTGCCCATTCACCTTCTGAATGGCACACATACACAATCCATGTCTCAATTGTCTCAAGGCTTAAAATCCTTCTTTAAACCTGTCTCCTCCCCTTCATCTACACTGATTGAAGTGGATTTAACAAGTGACATCAATAAGGGATCATATCTTTCACCTGGATTCACCTGGTCAGTCTGTCATGGAAAGAGCAGGTGTTCTTAATGTTTTGTCCACTCAGTGTATTTACACATCAGTTACACAAAACATGAAAAGCGAAACACAAAACATGAAAAGCAAAACACAATCATCAAGCACATTATTCAGTAAAAAAGGCCCTCTAACATACAGTATATAACATATAACATACAGTGCATTCGGAAAGTATTCAGACCCCTGGACTTTTTGGGCATTTTGTTACATTACAGCCTTATTATTAAATTTAAAACATTTCCTCATCAATCTACACACTACCCCATAATAAAAAATGAAAAACTGAAATATCACATTTACATACGTATTCATACCCTTTACTCTGTACTTTGTTGAATCACCTTTGGCAGCGATTACAGCCTCGAGTCTTCTTGGGTATGACGCCACAAGCGTGGCACACCTGTATTTGGGGAGTTTCTCCCATTCTTCTCTGCAGATCCTCTCAAGCTCTGACAGGTTGGATGGGGAGCGTCGCTGCGCAGCTATTTTCAGGTCTCTCCAGAGATGTTAGATCGGGTTCAAGTCCGGGCTCTGGCTGGGCCACTCAAGGATATTCAGAGACTTGTCCCGAAGCCACTCCTGCGTTGTCTTGGCTGTGTGCTTAGGGTCGTTGTCCTGTTGGAAGGTGAACCTGCACCCCAGTCTGAGGTCCTGAGAGCTCTGGAGCAGGTTTTCATCAAGGATCTCTCTGTACTTTGCTCCGTTCATCTTTCCCTCGATCCTGACTAGTCTCCCAGTCCCTGCCGCTGAAAAACATCCCCACAGCATGATGCTGCCACCACCATGCTTCACCGTAGGGATGGTGCCAGGTTTCCTCCAGACGTGACGCTTGGTATTCAGGCCAAAGAGTTCAATCTTGGTTTCATCAGACCAGAGAATCTTGTTTCTCATGGTCTGAGAGTCCTTTAGGTGCCTTTTGGCGAACTCCAAGCGGGCTGTCATGTGCCTTTTACTGAGGAGTGGCTTCCGTCTGGCCACTCTATCATAAAGGCCTGATTGGTGGAGTTCTGCAGAGATGGTTGTCCTTCTGGAAGGTTCTCCCAGCTCAATAAAGAAACTCTAGAGCTCTGTCAGAGTAACCATCGGGTTCTTGGTCACCTCCCTGACCAAGGCCCTTCTCCCCCGATTGCTCAGTTTGGCCGGGCGGCCAGCTCTAGGAAGAGTCTTGGTGGTTCCAAACTTTTTCCAATTCATAATAATGGAGGCCACTGTGTTCTTAGGGACCTTCAATGCTGCATACCTTTTTTGGTACTCTTAACCAGATCTGTGCCTAGACACAATCATGTCTCTGAGCTCTACGGACAATTCCTTCGACCTCATGGCCTGGTTTTTACACTGACATGCAATTGTTGGACCTTATATACAGTGGGGGAAAAAAGTATTTAGTCAGCCACCAATTGTGCAAGTTCTCCCACTTAAAAAGACGAGAGAGGCCTGTAATTTTCATCATAGGTACACGTCAACTATGACAGACAAATTGAGATTTTTTTTTCTCCAGAAAATCACATTGTAGGATTTTTAATTAATTTATTTTGCAAATTATGGTGGAAAATAAGTATTTGGTCACCTACAAACAAACAAGATTTCTGGCTCTCACATACCAGTAACTTCTTCTTTAAGAGGCTCCTCTGTCCTCCACTCGTTACCTGTATTAATGGCACCTGTTTGAACTTGTTATCAGTATAAAAGACACCTGTCCACAACCTCAAACAGTCACACTCCAAACTCCACTATGGCCAAGACCAAAGAGCTGTCAAAGGACACCAGAAACAAAATTGTAGACCTGCACCAGGCTGGGAAGACTGAATCTGCAATAAGTAAGCAGCTTGGTTTGAAGAAATCAAACTGTGGGAGCAATTATTAGGAAATGGATGACATACAAGACCACTGATAATCTCCCTCGATCTGGGGCTCCATGCAAGATCTCACCCCGTGGGGTCAAAATGATCACAAGAACAGTGAGCAAAAATCCCAGAACCACACGGGGGGACCTAGTGAATGACTGCAGAGAGCTGGGACCAAAGTAACAAAGCCTACCATCAGTAACACACTACGTCGCCAGGGACTCAAATCCTGCAGTGCCAGACGTGTCCCCCTGCTTAAGCCAGTACATGTCCAGGCCCGTCTGAAGTTTGCTAGAGTGCATTTGGATGATCCAGAAGAGGATTGGGAGAATGTCATATGGTCAGATGAAACCAAAATAGAACTTTTTGGTAAAAACTCAACTCGTCGTGTTTGGAGGACAAAGAATGCTGAGTTGCATCCAAAGAACACCATACCTACTGTGAAGCATGGGGGTGGAAACATCATGCTTTGGGGCTGTTTTTCTGCAAAGGGACCAGGACGGCTGATCCGTGTGAAGGAAATAATGAATGGGGCCATGTATCGTGAGATTTTGTGTGAAAACCTCCTTCCATCAGCAAGGGCATTGAAGATGAAACGTGGCTGGGTCTTTCAGCATGACAATGATCCCAAACACACTGCCCGGGCAACGAAGGAGTGGCTTCAAAATAAGCATTTCAAGGTCCTGGAGTGGCCTAGCCAGTCTCCAGATCTCAACCCCATAGAAAATCTTTGGAGGGAGTTGAAAGTCTGTGTTGCCCAGCGACAGCCCCAAAACATCACTGCTCTAGAGGAGATCTGCATGGAGGAATGGAATGGGCCAAAATACCAGCAACAGTGTGTGAAAACCTTGTGAAGACTTACAGAAAACGTTTGACCTGTGTCATTGCCATCAAAGGGTATATAACAAAGTATTGAGAAACTTTTGTTATTGACCAAATACTTATTTTCCACCATAATTTGCAAATAAATTCATTAAATATCCTACAATGTGATTTTCTGGAGAAAAAAAATCTCATTTTGTCTGTCATAGTTGACGTGTACCTATGATGAAAATTACAGGCCTCTCTCATCTTTTTAAGTGGGAGAACTTGGACCATTGGTGGCTGACTAAATACTTTTTTCCCCCACTGTAAAGAGGTGTGTGCCTTTCCAAATCATGTCCAATCAATTGAATTTACCACAGGTAGATTCCAATCAAGTGGTAGACACATCTCAAGGTTGATCAATGGAAACTCAATTTCGAGGGGTCTGAATAATTATGTAAATAAGGTATTTCTGTTTTTTATTTTAAATACATGTACAAAAAAATCTAAAAACCAGTTTTCACTTTGTCATGGTGTATTGTGTGTAGATTAATGAGGAAAACAATTAATTTAATACATTTTAGAATAAGGCTGTAACATAACAAAATGTGGAAAAAGTCAAGGGGTCTGAATACTTTCCGAATGCACTGTATACAACCCTCATGATGTACATTTCAGTTTCAAAACTAGAGGTCCTACAAACACATGATTAGTACTGTTAGAAAGGTAAGAATAGTGGGATTCTGAGTCGATGTGACTCCAGTTGGGCATTGGTTCATAACCCTAACCCTAACTGGGTCTACTCCAGTTGGGCATTGGTTCATAACCCTAACTGGTTCTACTCCAGTTGGGCATTGGTTCATAACCCTAACTGGTTCTACTCCAGTTGGGCATTGGTTCATAACCCTAACCCTAACTGGTTCTACTACAGTTGGGCATTTACATTTACGTCATTTAGCAGACGCTCTTATCCAGAGCGACTTACAAATTGGTGCATTCACCTTATAGCCAGTGGGACAACCACTTTACAATGGTTTTTTGTTTGTTTTTGGGGGGTGGGTTGGGGTAAGGGAGGGGGGGGGGGGGATTAGAGGATTACTTATCCTATCCCAGGTATTCCTTAAAGAGGTGGGGGTTTTCAAATGTCTCCGGAAGGTGGTCATTGGTTCATAACCCTAACCCTAACTGGGTCTACTCCAGTTGGGCATTGGCTCATTGGCTCAGCCTGTAACTGGCCAGAACAATGGGAAGGACAGCTACAGTATATGAGTGTATTTTTCTGTGTGTGTGTCTCCCCCTACAGGCGGTAGAGGATGGTAACCTGGAAGAGATGGAGGAAGAGATCCGTCTGAAGAAGTCGAGGAAGAAGAGGAGACGAGGGGACAAGGACGGAGGGAGGGAGGAGGGAGGAGAGAAGGCAAAGAAGAGGCGTGGACGTCCCCCTGCCGAGAAGCTGTCCCCCAACCCCCCCAAACTCACCAAACAGATGAACGCCATCATCGACACCGTCATCAACTACAGAGACGGGTAAGAGAACCATAGCAGGAGAGAGTGGTGTTACCCCCAAACCATTCCTCTGGTACCTGGGTTGCACCTGTTTGCTCTAGCCCAGCAATATTATCCATGATTCAACTATTGACAGAGTTGTGATAGTGTTTAGCCAGTATTCCCCCGGGGGTCCTATATCAGTATCATGCTCTGCCTGTAGTTACACATGGAAACATTCCTCCACTACTCCCCAGTCAGCCAAACCCTAACCCGCTGAACACCATGATGATTTAGTGGATGAAGTCATCTTTGAGCAACAAAACATCATGCTATGTGGCTGGAAAAACCTTTCTCCTCCCCCTCTCCCCCTCATATCCCCTCTCTTCCCTTCATATCCCCTCTCTTCCCCTCTCCTCCTCATATCCCCTCTCTTCCCTCTCCTCCTCATATCCCCTCTCTTCCCCTCTCCTCCTCATATCTCCCCTCTCCTCCCCTCTCCTCCTCATATCCCCCCTCTCCTCCCCTCTCCTCCTCATATCCCCTCTCTTCACCTCTCCTCCCCTCTTCCCCTCTTCTTCTCATCCTTATTGTATCTATGATAACCATTATTATTCCAGGAACTCTCTAGCTGTTTTCTATTAGACAGAGAACAGAAATGGGAACCTGTCATGGGACCACAGGGTGGCAGAACATTAGGAGAACGTTAGGAGAACGTTAGGAGAGCGTTAGGAGAACGTTAGGAGAACGTTAGGGAGATTGTTGGTTTATATAATATAAGACCTATGGGCTCAGACACCCCAGAGTACGTAGCACCTCGGAATGTCATTTGCCAACCGATTTTACATGTAGAATCACGTGAAGACAGCGGTGGTCCCTAGAACACAGCACATTGTGTGTCACCCACCAATCAGGAGTATTTACGTAGCATCATCCCACCAATCAGGAGTCTTCACCTAGCATCACCCACCAATCAGAAGTATTCACCTAGCATCACCCACCAATCAGGAGTCTTCACCTAGCATCACCCACCAATCAGGAGTATTCACCTAGCATCACCCACCAATCAGGAGTATTCACCTAGCATCACCCACCAATCAGGAGTCTTCACCTAGCATCACCCACCAATCAGGAGTCTTCACCTAGCATCACCCACCAATCAGGAGTATTCACCTAGCATCACCCACCAATCAGCGGTTGTATTCAGTCTGTGTTGTAGACCGCCCACAGACCATAACAGTTCACTCTACCCAGTGATCAGCCAGAATGGTCCTTTCACTTTAGTTTATTAGGATCCTCATTAGATGGAACAGCCCCTCAATGGGAGGAGTTATTATGGAACAGCCCCTCAATGGCAGGAGTTATTATGGAGCAGCCCCTCAATGGCAGGAGTTATTATGGCAGGAGTTATTATGGAGCAGCCCCTCAATGGCAGGAGTTATTATGGCAGGAGTTATTATGGAACAGCCCCTCAATGGCAGGAGTTATTATGGAGAAGCCCCTCAATGGCAGGAGTTATTATGGAACAAGCCCCTCAATGGGAGGAGTTATTATGGGGAGCAGCCCCTCAATGGCAGGAGTTATTATGGAAACAGCCCCTCAATGGCAGGAGTTATTATGGAACAAGCCCCTCAATGGCAGGAGTTATTAGGCAGCAGCCCCTCAATGGCAGGGGTTATTATGGAACAGCCCCTCAATGGCAGGGGTTATTATGGAACAGCCCCTCAATGGCAGGAGTTATTATGGAACAGCCCCTCAATGGCAGGAGTTATTATTACATTTACATTACATTTTAGTCATTTAGCAGACGCTCGTTTATCCAGAGCGACTTACAGGAGCAATTAGGGTTAAGTGCCTTGCTCCACAGGCACATTTACGTCATTTAGCAGCTACGCTCTTATCCAGAGCGACTCACCAATTGGTGCGTTTCACCTATAGCCAGTGGGATAACCCACTTTACAATTTTGGGGGGGGGGGTAGAAGGATTACTTTATCCTATCCCAGGTATTTCCTTAAAGAGGTGGGGTTTCAAATGTCCCTCCGGAAGGTGGTGAGTGACTCTGCTGTCCTGGCGTCGTGAGGGAGCTTGTTCAACCATTGGGGTGTCAGAGCAGCGAACAGTTTTGACTGGGCTGAGCGGGGAACTATGCTTCCGCAGAGGAAGGGGAGCCAGCAGGCCAGAGGTGGATGAACGCAATGCCCTCGTTTGGGTGTAGGGAACTGATCAGAGCCCGAAGGTACAGAGGTGCCGTTCCCCTCACTGCTCCATAGGCAAGCACCATGGTCTTGTAGCGGATGCGAGCTTCAACTGGAAGCCAGTGGAGTGTGCGGAGGAGGGGGGTGACGTGAGAGAACTGGGAAGGGTTGAACACCAGACGGGCTGCGGCATTCTGGATGAGTTTGTAGGGGTTTAATGGCACAGGCAGGGAGGCCAGCCCAACAGCGAGTTGCAGTAGTCCAGACGGGAGATGACAAGTGCCTGGATTAGGACCTGTGGCCGCTTCCTGTGTAGGCAGGATCGTACTCTCCGAATGTTGTAGAGCATGAACCTGCAGGAGCGGGTCACCGCCTTGATGTTGGCGGAGAACGACAGGGTGTTGTCCCAGGGTCACGCCTAGGCTCTTCGCACTCTGGGAGGAGGAACACAGCGGAGTTGTCAAACCGTGATGGCGAGATCATGGAACGGGCAGTCCTTCCCCGGGGAGGAAGAGCAGCTCCGTCTTGCCAGGGTTCAGCTTGAGGTGGTGATCCGTCATCCATACTGATATGTCTGCCAGACATGCAGAGATGCGATTCGCCACTGTTTATCAGAAGGGGGAAAGGAGAAGATTAGTTGTGTATCGTCAGCGTAGCAATGATAGGAGAGGCCATTGTGAGGATATGACAGAGCCAAGTGACTTGGTGGTATAGGGAGAAAAGGAGAGGGCCTAAGAACTGAGCCCTGGGGGACAACCAGTGGTGAGGAGCACGTGGTGCGGAGACAGCTTCTCGCCACGCACTTTGGTAGGAGCGACCCGGTCAGGTAGGACGCAATCCAGGGAGTGAGCCGCGCCGGAGATGCCCAGCTCGGAGAGGAGGGTGTGGAGAGGAGGATCTGATGGTTCACAGTATCAAAGGCAGCAGACAGGTCTAGAAGGACAAGAGCAGAGGAGAGAGAGTTAGCTTTAGGCAGTGCGGAGAGCCTCCGTGACACAGAGAAGAGCAGTCTCAGTTGAATGACCAGTCCTGAAAAACCTGACTGGTTTGGATCAAGAAGGTCATTCTGAGAGAGATAGCAAGAGAGTTGGCTAAAGACGGCACGCTTCAATAGTTTTGGAAAGAAAAGAAAGAAGGGATAATGGTCTGTAGTTGTTGACATCAGTGGGATCGAGTTGTTGGTTTTTGAGAAGGGAGCAACTCTCGCTCTCTTGAAGACGGAAGGGACTATGGCCTTCAGCGGTCAAGGATGAGTTGATCAGCGAGGTGAGTTAGGGGGGGAGAAGGTCACCGGAGATGGTCTGGAGAAGAGAGGAGGGGATGGGGTTCAAGCGGGCAGGTTGTTTGGGCGGCCTGCAGTCACAAGTCGCAGGATTTTTATCTGGATGAGAAAAGAAGAGTCAAAAGCATAGGGTAGGGCAGTGTGTGAGTAGGACCAGCAGTGTCATTAGACTAACAAACCAGGAGTATCGAATGTCGTCAACCTTCTTTTTCAAGTGGTTGACGAAGTAGTCATCCACAGAGAGAGAGGATGGGGGGGGGGGGGGGGGAGGATTCAGGACGGGAGGAAAATGTGGCCCAAAGAGCTTCCTAGGGTTAGAGGCACTGATGTGGAATTTTAGAGTGGTAGAAAAGGGCCCTTAGCAGCAGAAACAGATGAAGAAAAATGTAGAGAGGAGGAGTGAAAAAGATGCCAGGTCGGCAGGGAGTTTAGTTTTCTTTCCATTTTCCGCTCCGTCTGCCCGGAGGCTCTGTTGTGTGAGTAGTCGCAATGAGTCATCAAGCCACGGAGAGCTGAGGGGAGGACCGAGACGGCCGGGAGGATGGGGGACACAGAGAAGTCAAAGGAGCAGGAAAGGGGAGGAGAGGAGGGTTTGAGGAGGCAGACTCAGGAGATTGGAGGGAGAAGATTGAGCAGAGGGAAGGAGATGATAGGATAGAAGAGGAGAGAGTAGTGGGAGAGAGAGAGCGCAGGTTGCGGCGGCGCATTACCATCTGTGTAGGGGCAGAGTGAGTGAGTAGTGTGGGAGGAGTGAAGCGAGCGAGAGAGAAAAGGAAACAAAGTAGTGGTCGGAGACATGGAGGGGGAGTTGCAGTGAGATTAGTTAGAAGAGCAGCATCTAGTAAGCTTGAGGTTCAGCGTATTGCCTGCCTTGTGAGGTAGGGGGGGACGGTGAGAGGGTGAGGTCCAAAAAGAAGGAGAGAAGTGGAACGAAGGAGGCAGAGAGAAATGAGTCAAATGTGGACATAGGGAGGGTTGAAATCCCCAAAACTGTGAGGGGTGAGCCAGCTCAGGGAAAGGAACTTATCAAGGCGTCAAGCTCATTGATGAAACTCTTCCAAGGGAACTGTGAGGGCGATAGATGGACAAGGATATTAAGCTTAAATGGGCTAGTGACTGTGACAGCATGGAATTTCAAATGAGGAGATAGACAGATGGGTTAGGGAAAAATTGAGATAATGTCCACTTGGGAGAGATGAGGATCCTGTGACACCACCCCTCTGACCAGATGCTCTCAAGGTATGCGAGGAAACACATGGCAGACGAGGAGAGAGCAGTAGGGGAGTAGCAGTGTTTTTTCAGGGGTAATCCATGTTTCCGTCAGCGTCAGCGCCAGGAAGTCGAGGGCTGGAGATTAGCATAGGCTGGGATGAAGTCAGCCTTTGTTGGCAGCAAGAACGGCAGTTCCAGAGGCTGCCTGAGACCTGGAACTCCAGGTGTGGGGTGCGTTGCAGGGGGACCACCAGGGTAGAGAGGCAGCAGCCACGCGGTGTGGGGCGTTTGTGTAGCCTGTGCAGAGAGGAGAGAAACAGGGATAGTGCAAGAGGCATAGTGACAGGCTGTAGCAAATGGCTACAAATAATGCAGAGGAGATCGGAATGAGACCTCTGAAGTAGAAACCTCCCTCACCAAAAACTTCTACTTCGAACAACATAATTGATTTCACCTGAACATATCCGAACAAAAAACTCTACCAACTTCCACCTTTAGGAAATCAGACGTGTTGTGAACCACAGCGGTTCAATTTTTTAAAGGAATCGACTCAACCCACGTTATTCGCTAGCTAACTATGACACCATTAGCTAAACTAGCATGCTAGCATCCAAAACCACACAGTTTAGCACCAACCACTTGCATCAAAAAACAAACAGTTTAGCGCCCACACTTGTCACAAACAAACCCCACCAATAGTGTGTTACCACCACCAAGCAGACAATCGTTGTCCGTGTCTGTTGGCTAGCTAGCAAGGGCCACTGTGGTTGACATTGTTTGAAGAACGGTAGCGAGCTAGCTAGCGTCTGCTACCCCGGCAGAACCCCAATTCCCCCCCCCACAGTAACTACCACAACAAGCCCAATGCCTAGCTATGACGCCATAGCTGAAACTAGCATGCTAGCATCCAATAACACACAGTTAGCACCAATACTTGTACAACAAACCACCACGTGTGTTAAACACTAAACAGATAATTAATGTCCATCATATGAACACCCTAGCAGGGAGTTATTATGGACACAGCCCCCAATGGCAGGAGTTATTATGGAAACAGCCCCTACTGGCAGGAGTTATTATGGAACAGCCCTCAATGGCCAATGAACAGCCCCTAATGGCAGAAATTATTATGGAACAGCCCCTCAATGGCAGGAGTTATTATGGAACAGCCCTCCAATGGCAGGAGTTATAATGGCAGGAGTTATTATGGACACAGCCCCTCAATGGGAGGAGTTTATTATGGAACAGCCCCTCATGGCAGGGATTATTATGGAACAGCCCCCTCAATGGGAGGAGTTATTATGGAACAGCCCCTCAATGGGAGGAGTTATTATGGAACAGCCCCTCAATGGCAGGAGTTATTATGGAACAGCCCCTCAATGGCAGGAGTTATTATGGAACAGCCCCTCAATGGCAGGGAGTTATTATGGAACAGCCCCTCAATGGCAGGAGTTATTATGGAACAGCCCCTCAATGGCAGGAGTTATTATGGAACAGCCCCTCAATGGCAGGGGTTATTATGGAACAGCCCCTCAATGGCAGGAGTTATTATGGAACAGCCCCTCAATGGCAGGAGTTATTATGGAACAGCCCCTCAATGGCAGGAGTTATTATGGAACAGCCCCTCAATGGCAGGAGTTATTATGGAACAGCCCCTCAATGGCAGGAGTTATTATGGAACAGCCCCTCAATGGCAGGAGTTATTATGGAACAGCCCCTCAATGGCAGGAGTTATTATGGAACAGCCCCTCAATGGCAGGAGTTATTATGAACAGCCCCTCAATGGCAGGAGTTATTATGGAACAGCCCCTCAATGGCAGGAGTTATTATGGAACAGCCCCTCAATGGCAGGAGTTATTATGGAACAGCCCCTCAATGGCAGGAGTTATTATGGAAAAACAATATATATATACAGTGGGGAGAACAAGTATTTGATACACTGCCGATTTTGCAGGTTTTCCTACTTACAAAGCATGTAGAGGTCTGTAATTTTTATCATAGGTACACTTCAACTGTGAGAGACGGAATCTAAAATCCAGAAAATCACATTGTATGATTTTTAAGTAATTAATTTGCATTTTATTGCATGACATAAGTATTTGATACATCAGAAAAGCAGAACTTAATATTTGGTACAGAAACCTTTGTTTGCAATTACAGAGATCATACGTTTCCTGTAGGTCTTGACCAGGTTTGCACACACTGCAGCAGGGATTTTGGCCCACTCCTCCATACAGACCTGCTGTCGCTGGGCAATACGGACTTTCAGCTCCCTCCAAAGATGTTCTATTGGGTTCAGGTCTGGAGACTGGCTAGGCCACTCCAGGACCTTGTGATGCTTCTTACGGAGCCACTCCTTAGTTGCCCTGGCTGTGTGTTTCGGGTCGTTGTCATGCTGGAAGACCCAGCCACGACCCATCTTCAATGCTCTTACTGAGGGAAGGAGGTTGTTGGCCAAGATCTCGCGATACATGGCCCCATCCATCCTCCCCTCAATACGGTGCAGTCGTCCTGTCCCCTTTGCAGAAAAGCATCCCCAAAGAATGATGTTTCCACCTCCATGCTTCACGGTTGGGATGGTGTTCTTGGGGTTGTACTCATCCTTCTTCTTCCTCCAAACACGGCGAGTGGAGTTTAGACCAAAAAGCTCTATTTTTGTCTCATCAGACCACATGACCTTCTCCCATTCCTCCTCTGGATCATCCAGATGGTCATTGGCAAACTTCAGACGGGCCTGGACATGCGCTGGCTTGAGCAGGGGGGACCTTGCGTGTGCTGCAGGATTTTTAATCCATGACGGCGTAGTGTATTACTAATGATTTTCTTTGAGACTGTGGTCCCAGCTCTCTTCAGGTCATTGACCAGGTCCTGCCGTGTAGTTCTGGGCTGATCCCTCACCTTCCTCATGATCATTGATGCCCCACGAGGTGAGATCTTGCATGGAGCCCCAGACCGAGGGTGATTGACCGTCATCTTGAACTTCTTCCATTCTCTAATAATTGCGCCAACAGTTGTTGCCTTCTCACCAAGCTGCTTGCCTATTGTCCTGTAGCCCATCCCAGCCTTGTGCAGGTCTACAATTGTATCCCTGATGTCCTTACACAGCTTTCTTGTCTTGGCCATTGTGGAGAGGTTGGAGTCTGTTTGATTGAGTGTGTGGACAGGTGTATTTTATACAGGTAACGAATTCAAACAGGTGCAGTTAATACAGGTAATGAGTGGAGAACAGGAGGGCTTCTTAAAGTAAAACGAACAGGTCTGTGAGAGCCAGAATTCTTACTGGTTGGTAGGTGATCAAATACTTATGTCATGCAATAAAACCTGCAAAATCGGCAGTGTAACAAATACTTGTTCTCCCCACTGTATACATACAAATGAAAAAAATATATAGAAAAAAATATATATATAGAAAAAAAATTTTTTGCTAACAATTTATAAATAATAAATAAATATAAAAATAAAGATACAAAAATTGGTAAAAAGGTTGTCCCACTGGCTATCATAAGGTGAATGCACCAATGTGTAAGTGGCTCTGGATAAGAGCGTCTGCTAATGTACATACACAGGACCAGTCAAAGGTTTGGACACACCTACTCATTCCAGGGTTAAGGTTTGGACACACCTACTCATTCCAGGGTTAAGGTTTGGACACACCTACTCATTCCAGGGTTAAGGTTTGGACACACCTACTCATTCCAGGGTTAAGGTTTGGACACACTACTATTCCTCATTCCAGGGTTTCTACTCATTCCAGGGTTAAGGTTTGGACACACCTACTTTCCACACTCTTTATTTTTTTTTACATTGTAGAATAATAGTGAAGACATCAAAACTATGAAATAACACCTATGGAATCATGTAGTAACCAAAAAAGTCTTAAACATATCAAAACATTTTATATTTGAGATTCTTCAAATAGCCCCCCTTTGCCTTGATGACAGCTCTGACCACTCTTGACTGGTACTGTATATGTGTATAGAAACCCAGCAGCGTTGCAGTTCTTGACACCAATGCGCCTCGTATAGTAAGGTATGGTTGTCTGTTAACAGGGAAGGTATGGTTGTCTGTTAACAGGGAAGGTATGGTTGTCTGTTAACAGGTAAGGTATGGTTGTCTGTTAACAGGGAAGGTATGGTTGTCTGTTAACAGGGAAGGTATGGTTGTCTGTTAACAGGGAAGGTATGGTTGTCTGTTAACAGGGAAGGTATGGTTGTCTGTTAACAGGGAAGGTATGGTTGTCTGTTAACAGGGAAGGTATGGTTGTCTGTTAACAGGGAAGGTACGGTTGTCTGTTAACAGGGAAGGTACGGTTGTCTGTTAACAGGGAAGGTATGGTTGTCTGTTAACAGGGAAGGTATGGTTGTCTGTTAACAGGGAAGGTACGGTTGTCTGTTAACAGGGAAGGTATGGTTGTCTGTTAACAGGGAAGGTACGGTTGTCTGTTAACAGGGAAGGTATGGTTGTCTGTTAACAGGGAAGGTATGGTTGTTCTGGAACAGGGAAGGTATGGTTGTCTGTTAACAGGGAAGGTATGGTTGTCTGTTAACAGGGAAGGTATGGTTGTCTGTTAACAGGGAAGGTAAGGGTTGTCTGTTAACAGGGAAGGTATGGTTGTCTGTTAACAGGGAAGAAGGTATGGTTGTCTGTTAACAGGTAAGGTATGGTTGTCTGCTTAACAGGGAAGGTATGGTTGTCTGTTAACAGGGAAGGTATGGTTGATCTGTTAACAGGGAAGGTATGGTTGTCTGTTAACAGGGAACCTGATATAGTAGGAAGGTACAGACAGAGTTGTCTGTTAACAGGTAAGGTATGGTTGTCTGTTAACAGGTAAGGTATGGTTGTCTGTTTACAGGTCTAATAGACAGCTGTCAGAGGTGTTTGTCCAGCTGCCGTCCAGGAAGGAGCTGCCAGAGTACTACGAGCTGATCAGGAAACCTGTTGACTTCAAGAAAATCAAGGTACCGAACAACAGATAATACATAGAAAACATAACACCTATAGTAGGAAGGTACAGACAGAGGAGCCTACCACCTGATATAGGAGGAAGGTACAGACAGAGGAGCCTACCACCTGATATAGTAGGAAGGTACAGAAGAGGAGCCTACCACCAGAGGAGCCTACCACCTGATATAGTAGGAAGGATATATAGACAGAGGAGCCTACCACCTGATATATATAGGAGGTAAGCCTACCACCTGATATTACAGACAGAGGAGCCTACCACCTGAGGTATAGATATAGAGGAAGGTACAGACAGAGGAGCCTACCACCTGATATAGGAGGAAGGTACAGACAGAGGAGCCTACCACCTGATATAGTAGGAAGGTACAGACAGAGGAGCCTACCACCTGATATAGTAGGAAGGTACAGACAGAGGAGCCTACCACCTGATATAGTAGGAAGGTACAGACAGAGGAGCCTACCACCTGATATAGGAGGAAGGTACAGACAGAGGAGCCTACCACCTGATATAGGAGGAAGGTACAGACAGAGGAGCCTACCACCTGATATAGTAGGAAGGTACAGACAGAGGAGCCTACCACCTGATATAGTAGGAAGGTACAGACAGAGGAGCCTACCACCTGATATAGTAGGAAGGTACAGACAGAGGAGCCTACCACCTGATATATAGGAAGGTACAGACAGAAGGATATAGGAGGAAGACAGAGGAG
Source organism: Coregonus suidteri (assembly GCA_036851935.1). Taxonomy (NCBI): domain Eukaryota; kingdom Metazoa; phylum Chordata; class Actinopteri; order Salmoniformes; family Salmonidae; genus Coregonus; species Coregonus suidteri. The sequence goes on along the minus strand of CM072238.1, from coordinate 434,722 downwards.
TGGATGACAGAGGAGCCTACCACCTGATATAGGAGGAAGGTACAGACAGAGGAGCCTACCACCTGATATAGATATAGGAGGAAGGTACAGACAGAGGAGCCTACCACCTGATATAGTAGGAAGGTACAGACAGAGGAGCCTACCACCTGATATAGTAGGAAGGTACAGACAGAGGAGCCTACCACCTGATATAGGAGGAAGGTACAGACAGAGGAGCCTACCACCTGATATAGGAGGAAGGTACAGACAGAGGAGCCTACCACCTGATATAGGAGGAAGGTACAGACAGAGGAGCCTACCACCTGATATAGGAGGAAGGTACAGACAGAGGAGCCTACCACCTGATATAGGAGGAAGGTACAGACAGAGGAGCCTACCACCTGATATAGGAGGAAGGTACAGACAGAGGAGCCTACCACCTGATATAGGAGGAAGGTACAGACAGAGGAGCCTACCACCTGATATAGGAAGGTACAGACAGAGGTACAGACAGTACAGACAGAGGAGCCTACCACCTGATATAGGAGGAAGGTACAGACAGAGGAGCCTACCACCTGATATAGTAGGAAGAAGTACAGACAGAGGAGCCTACCACCTGATATAGTAGGAAGGTACAGACAGAGGAGCCTACCACCTGATATAGTAGGAAGGTACAGACAGAGGAGCCTACCACCTGATATAGGAGGAAGGTACAGACAGAGGAGCCTACCACCTGATATAGTAGGAAGGTACAGACAGAGGAGCCTACCACCTGATATAGTAGGAAGGTACAGACAGAGGAGCCTACCACCTGATATAGTAGGAAGGTACAGACAGAGGAGCTGATAGTATATAGATATAGGAAGGTACAGACCACCTGATATAGGAGGAAGGTACAGACAGAGGAGCCTACCACCTGATATAGTAGGAAGGTACAGACAGAGGAGCCTACAGACACCTGATATAGTAGGAAGGTACAGACAGAGGAGCCTACCACCTGATATAGGAGGAAGGTACAGACAGAGGAGCCTACCACCTGATATAGTAGGAAGGTACAGACAGAGGAGCCTACCACCTGATATAGGAGGAAGGTACAGACAGAGGAGCCTACCACCTGATATAGGAGGAAGGTACAGACAGAGGAGCCTACCACCTGATATAGTAGGAAGGTACAGACAGAGGAGCCTACCACCTGATATAGGAGGAAGGTACAGACAGAGGAGCCTACCACCTGATATAGTAGGAAGGTACAGACAGAGGAGCCTACCACCTGATATATAGTAGGAAGGTACAGACAGAGGAGCCTACCACCTGATATAGTAGGAAGGTACAGACAGAGGAGCCTACCACCTGATATAGGAGGAAGGTACAGACAGAGGAGCCTACCACCTGGTATGTTTGTTTGTTTGCTTGTTTCCAGGAGCGCGTGCGGAGCCACAAGTTCAGGAGTGTGCCTGACCTGGAGAAGGATGTGATGCTGCTCTGTCACAACGCTCAGACCTTTAACCTCGAGGGGTCACAGGTCAGTCACCTCTGACCTCTAACCTCTAACCCTAAACTCTAATCCTCACCCTGTCTATGTGTTGTACAGTGGCTTGCGAAAGTATTGTTGCCTTACAACCTGGAATTAAAATGTATTTTTTGGGGATTTGTAGCATTTGATTTACACAACATGCCTACCACTTTGAAGATGCAAAATATATTTTTTTGTGAAACGAACAAGAAATAAGAAAAAAAAACAGAACTTGAGCATGCATAACTATTCACCCCCCCAAAGTCAATACTTTGTAGAGCCACCTTTTGCAGCAATTACAGCTGCAAGTCTCTTGGGGTATGTCTCTATAAGCTTGGCACATCTAGCCACTGGGATTTTTGCCCATTCTTCAAGGCAAAACTGCTCCAGCTCCTTCAAGTTGGATGGGTTCCGCTGGTGTACAGCAATCTTTAAGTCATACCACAGATTCTCAATTGGATTGAGGTCTGGGCTTTGACTAGGCCATTCCAAGAAATTTAAATGTTTCCCCTTAAACCACTCAAGTGTTGCTTTAGCAGTATGCTTAGGGTCGTTGTCCTGCTGGAAGGTGAACCTCCATCCCAGTCTCAAATCTCTGGAAGACTGAAACAGGTTTCCCTCAAGAATTTCCCTGTATTTAGCGCCATCCATCATTCCTTCAATTCTGACCAGTTTCCCAGTCCCTGCTGATGGAAAAACATCGGGGTGATGAGAGTGTTGGGTTTGCGCCAGACATAGCGTTTTCCTTGATGGCCAAAAAGCTCAATTTTAGTCTGACCAGAATACCTTCTTCCATATGTCTCCCGAGTGGCGCAGTGGTCTAAGGCACTGCATCGCAGTGCTAGCTGTGCCACTAGAAATCCTGGTTCGTATCCAGGCTCTGTCGTAGCCGGCCGCGACCGGGAGACCCATGGAGCGGCGCACAATTGGCCCAGCGTCGTCCAGGGTAGGGGAGGGAATGGCCGGCAGGGATGTAGCTCAGTTGGTAGATGGCGTTTGCAACGCCAGGGTTGTGGGTTCGTTTCCCACGGGGGGCCAGTATGAAAAATAAAATGAAAAAAAAAGAATAATAATGTATGCACTCACTAACTGTAAGTCGCTCTGGATAAGAGCGTCTGCTAAATGACTTAAATGTAAATATGTTTGGGGAGTCGCCCACATGCCTTTTGGCGAACACCAAACATGTTTGCTTATTTTTTTCTTTAAGAAATGGCTTTTTTCTGGCCACTCTTCCGTAAAGCCCAGCTCTGTGGAGTATACGGCTTAAAGTGGTCCTATGGACAGACACTCCAATCTCCGCTGTGGAGCTTTGCAGCTCTTTCAGGGTTATCTTTGGTCTCTTTGTTGCCTCTTTGATTAATGCCCTCCTTGCCTGGTCCGTGAGTTTTGGTGGGCGGCCCTCTCTTGGCAGGTTTGTTGTGGTGCCATATTCTTTCCATGTTTTAATAATGGATTTAATGGTGCTCTGTGGGATGTTCAGAGTTTCTGATATTTTTTTATAACCCAACCCTGATCTGTACTTCTCCACAACTTTTTCCCTGACCTGTTTGGAGAGCTCCTTGGTCTTCATGGTGCCGCTTGCTTGGTGGTGCCCATTGCTTAGTGGTGTTGCAGACTCTGGGGCCTTTCAGAACAGGTGTATATATACTGAGATCATGTGACACTTAGATTACACACAGGTAGACTTTATTTAACTAATTATGTGACTTCTGAAGGTAATTGGTTGCACCAGATCTTATTTAGGGGCTTCATAGCAAAGGGGGTGAATACATATGCACGCACCACTTTTCCGTTATTTATTTGTTCTAATTTTTTTAAACAAGTTATTTTTTCTTTTTTTCACTTCACCAATTTGGACTATTTTGTGTATGTCCATTACATGAAATCCAAATAAAAATCCATTGAAATTACAGGTTGTAATGCAACAAAATAGGAAAAACGCCAAGGGGGATGAATAATTTTGCAAGGCACTGTATATCTATGACATGGTGTCTGTCTATGTGTTATAGATCTATGACATGGTGTCTGTCTATGTGTTATAGATCTATGACATGGTGTCTGTCTATGTGTTATAGATCTATGACATGGTGTCTGTCTATGTGTTATAGATCTATGACATGGTGTCTGTCTATGTGTTATAGATCTATGACATGGTGTCTGTCTATGTGTTATAGATCTATGACATGGTGTCTGTCTATGTGTTATAGATCTATGACATGGTGTCTGTCTGTGTTATAGATCTATGACATGGTGTCTGTCTATGTGTTATAGATCTATGACATGGGTGTCTATGTGTTATGATCTATGACATGTCTGTCTATGTGCATAGATCTATGACATGGTGTCTGTCTATGTGTTATAGATCTATGACATGGTGTCTGTCTATGTGTTATAGATCTATGACATGGTGTGTCTGTCTATGTGTTATAGATCTATGACATGTCTATGTGTTATAGATCTATGACATGGTGTCTGTCTATGTGTTATAGATCTATGACATGGTGTCTGTCTATGTGTTGTAGATCTATGACATGGTGTCTGTCTATGTGTTGGAGATCTATGACATGGTGTCTGTCTATGTGTTATAGATCTATGACATGGTGTTTGTCTATGTGTTGTAGATCTGTTATGTTATTAAAAACAAAAAACGATGTTTTAAGTGAGAATAGTCATTGATTGGTCTGAAGCAGAAAAAGAAAGTCAATTCATATGAGCACCAAAATGCATACTTCACCCATGCTCTACCAAGGTTTTCCAGAACTCAGCTTTGACCTAGGACAGTATCTATGTTGGTCTATTGTACTTCAAACAATGTGTATGGGTTAGGGTTAGGGTTAGGGTTAGGTTGCTTAGGATTCAAACCGTGACACTGTGTTGATCAGTCAGTGCACATTTGGATTAAAATGAAATGAAGAAAATGTAATTGCCAGAGGAGGAAGCAGACTGAGTGAAGTCTTAAGGGATATATTTAGCTCTGGATCTTCTAACAGTGAAGCGTCTGTCTGGTGTGTTATAAATTAGCAGTGTGGCAGTTTGGTGTATCTAACTATAATAGCAGGACGTTCGCTAGCTTATTTGTTTGTGCTCTGATTACACGCAAGTGTCCAAGTCAGCAGTTTACATAGATGACCAGCAATATGAACCTTCCATAACAAAATATACCTAGCTAGTGAGCTTCCTACCTTCCTTTTGCTTCTCAGCCAACTGGTGTTAGCTAGCTAGCTACAGCTGCTAGTCTTCTACTAGCTAGCTGACACTGTTGCACAGCAACCGATTTGTTCGACCTGGTTTTAGAACTCTGAGATTTGGATGAAGAGATGTTAGCATTGTCAGAAATGCTACAAAAAGTTAGCACATAGTTGGTTCTTAATGGACGGAAATGTGAACGTGAGAGCAATAAAATTGTGAATGTAATAAAAACTGGTAACGGCCGGACGGATCATGACGAAAGGAGGAGATTGGGTTGTGGACCTCCAATCAAGTTGATTTATGAACTTTCATCGACATTGGTGTCATATTGACTTAGATATGATGGTAGGGAGATTTTAATTTAACGTTGCGCTTAAACCAATCCCATAATATAATGTCTGTCTGTGTCGTAGACCTATGACATGGTGTCTGCGTCGTAGACCTATGACATGGTGTCTGTGACATGGTGTCTGTGTCGTAGACCTATGACATGGTGTCTGTGACATGGTGTCTGTGTCGTAGACCTATGACATGGTGTCTGTGTCTGTGACATGGTGTCTGTGTCGTAGACCTATGACATGGTGTCTGTGTCGTAGACCTATCACATGGTGTCTGTGTCGTAGACCTATGACATGGTGTCTGTGTTGTAGACCTATGACATGGTGTCTGTGTCGTAGACCTATCACATGGTGTCTGTGACATGGTGTCTGTGTCGTAGACCTATGACATGGTGTCTGTGTAGACCTAGACCTATGACATGGTGTCTGTGTCGTAGACCTATGACATGTGTCTGTCTGTGACATGGTGTCTGTGTCGTAGACCTATGACATGGTGTCTGTATCGTCTATGTGGTCTGTGTAGACCTATGACATGGTGTCTGTGACATGGTGTCTGTGTCGTAGACCTATGACATGGTGTCTGTGTCGTAGACCTATGACATGGTGTCTGTGTCGTAGACCTATGACATGGTGTCTGTGTCGTAGACCTATGACATGGTGTCTGTGACATGGTGTCTGTGTCGTAGACCTATGACATGGTGTCTGTGTCGTAGACCTATGACATGGTGTCTGTGTCGTAGACCTATGACATGGTGTCTGTGACGTAGACCTATGACATGGTGTCTGTGTCGTAGACCTATCTGTCTGTGTCGTAGACCTATGACATGGTGTCTGTGACGTAGACCTATGACATGGTGTCTGTGTCGTAGACATATGACATGGTGTCTGTGACGTAGACCTATGACATGGTGTCTGTGTCGTAGACATATGACATGGTGTCTGTGACATGGTGTCTGTGATGTAGAACTATGACATGGTGTCTGTGACATGGTGTCTGTGATGTAGACCTAAGACATGGTGTCTGTGATGTAGACCTAAGACATGGTGTCTGTGATGTAGACCTATCACATGGTGTCTGTGACATGGTGTCTGTGATGTAGACCTATCACATGGTGTCTGTGACATGGTGTCTGTGATGTTGTGAATATCTGTTGTAGCTCTATAACATTGCGCCTGTCTATGTGCTGTAGATCTATGAGGACTCCATCGTGCTCCAGTCTGTCCATGGTGTCTGTGATGTTTGAAAAATTGTGTCTATGTGCTGTAGACTATGAGACTCCATCGTGCTCCAGTCGGTGTAAAGGCCAGGAGGAGTAAAGGAGGAGGAGAGTGAAGAGGACAGCGATGATGATGACGATGATGATGATGATGATGATGAAGATGAAGAGTCAGAGGCAGAGTGTAAGATAATGGATTTCCTTTCTCTCTCTCTCTCTCTCCCCTCCCTCTCTCTCTCTTTTACTCTCCCCTCCCGTTTTGTCTCTCACTCTCCCCTCCCTCCCTCTCTCTCGCTCCCCTCACGCTCTCCCTCTCTCTCTCACGCTCTCCCTCGCTCTCACGCTCTCCCTCGCTCTCTCTCTCTCTCTCTCTCTCTCTCTCCTCTCTCTCTCTCTCTCTCCCCCCTCCCTCTCTCTCTCACTATCCCCTCCCTCTCTCTCTCCCTCTCCCATCCCCCCCTCTCTCTCTCTCCCTCTCTCTCTCTCTCTCTCTCTCTCTCTCCCCTCCCTCTCTTTCGCTCCCCTCCCACTCTCTCACGCTCTCCCTCTCTCTCTCTCTCTCTCTCTCTCTCTCTCTCTCCCCTCCCTCTCTCTCACTCTCCCCTCCCTCTCTCTCTCCCTCTCCCATCCCCCCCCCTCTCTCTCCCTCTCTCTCTCTCTCACTCTCCCCTCCCTCTCTCTCGACAATAAATAATCTACAGTTGAAGTCAGAAGTTTACATACACCTTAGCCAAATACATTTCAACTCAGTTTTTCACAATTCCTGACATTTAATCCTAGTAAAAATTCCTTGTCTTAGGTCAGGTAGGATCACTACTTTATTTTAAGAATGTGAAATGTCAGAATAATAGTAGAGAGAATTATTTATTTCAGCTTTTATTTATTTCATCACATTCCCAGTGGGTCAGAAGTTTACATACACTCAATTAGTATTTGGTAGCATTGCCTTTAAATTGTTTAACTTGGGTCAAACGTTTCGGGTAGCCTTCCACAGCTTCCCACAATAAGTTGGGTGAATTTTGGCCCATTCCTCCTGACAGAGCTGGTGTAACTGAGTCAGGTTTGTAGGCCTCCTTGCTCGCACACGCTTTTTCAGTTCTGCCCACAAATGTTCTATAGGATTGAGGTCAGGGCTTTGTGATGGCCACTCCAATACCTTGACTTTGTTGTCCTTAAGCCATTTTGCCACAACTTTGGAAGTATGCTTGGGGTCATTGGCCATTTGGAAGACCCATTTGTGACCAAGCTTTAACTTCCTGACTGATGTCTTGAGATGTTGCTTCAATATATCCACATCATTTTCCTTCCTCATGATGCCATCTATTTTCTGAAGTGCACCAGTCCCTCCTGCAGCAAAGCATCCCCACAGCATGATGCTGCCACCCCCGTGCTTCACGGTTGGGATGGGGTTCTACGACTTGCAAGCCCCCCTTTTTTCCTCCAAACATAACGTTGGTCATTATGGCCAAACAGTTCTATTTTTGCTTCATCAGACCAGAGGACATTTCTCCAAAAAGTACGATCTTTGTCCCAATGTGCAGTTGCAAACCGTAGTCTGTCTTTTTCCTCATCTCTCCCATCCCCCCCTCTCTCTCTCTCTCTCTCCTCATCACCCCCCCTCCCTCTCTCTCTCTCTCTCTCTCTCTCTCTCCTCATCACCCCCTCTCTCTCTCTCTCTCTCTCTCTCTCTCTCTCTCTCTGTCTCCTCATCACCCCCTCTCTCTCTCTCTCTCTCCTCATCACCCCCCTCTCTCTCTCTCTCTCTCTCTCTCTCTCTCTCTCCTCCCTCTCTCTCTCTCTCTCTCTCCCCTCCCTGTCTCTCTCTCTCCCCTCCCTGTCTCTCTCTCTCTCTCTCTCTCCTCTCTCTCTCTCTCCCTCCTCTCTCTCTCTCTCTCCTCCTCTCTCTCTCTCTCTCTCCTCTCCTCTCTCTCTCTCTCTCTCCTCATCACCCCCTCTCTCTCTCCTCATCTCTCTCTCTCCCATTCCCCTCTCTCTCTCTCCTCACCACCCCCCCTCTCTCTCCTCATCTCTCTCTCCCCTCTCTCTCTCTCCCATCCCCCTCTCTCTCTCTCTCCTCATCACCCCCTCTCTCTCCTCATCTCTCTCTCCCCCATCACCCCCTCTCTCTCTCTCCCCCATCACCCCCTCTCTCTCTCCTCATCTCTCTCTCTCTCCTCATCTCTCTCTCTCTCCTCATCTCTCTCTCTCTCTCGCTTTCTCTCCTCATCACCCTCACTCAATTCAATTTCAATTTCAATTCAATTTAAGGGCTTTATTGGCATGGGAAACGTGTGTTAACGTTGCCAAAGCAAGTGAAGTAGATAGTAAACAAAAGTGAAATAAACAATAAATATTAACAGGAAACATTACACTCAGAAGTTTCAAAAGAATAAAGACATTTCAAATGTCATATTATGTCTATATACAGTGTTGTAACAATGTGCAAATAGTTAAAGTACAAATGGGAAAATAAATAAACATAAATATGGGTTGTACAGTGGGGAAAAAAAGTATTTAGTCAGCCACCAATTGTGCAAGTTCTCCCACTTAAAAATATGAGAGAGGCCTGTAATTTTCATCATAGGTACACGTCAACTATGACAGACAAAATGAGAAAAAAAAATCCAGAAAATCACATTGTAGGATTTTTAATGAATTTATTTGCAAATTATGGTGGAAAATAAGTATTTGGTCAATAACAAAAGTTTCTCAATACTTTGTTATATACCCTTTGTTGGCAATGACACAGGTCAAACGTTTTCTGTAAGTCTTCACAAGGTTTTCACACACTGTTGCTGGTATTTTGGCCCATTCCTCCATGCAGATCTCAACTAGAGCAGTGATGTTTTGGGGCTGTCGCTGGGCAACACAGACTTTCAACTCCCTCCAAAGATTTTCTATGGGGTTGAGATCTGGAGACTGGCTAGGCCACTCCAGGACCTTGAAATGCTTCTTACGAATCCACTCCTTCGTTGCCCCCGGGCGGTGTGTTTGGGATCATTGTCATGCTGAAAGACCCAGCCACGTTTCATCTTCAATGCCCTTGCTGATGGAAGGAGGTTTTCACTCAAAATCTCACGATACATGGCCCCATTCATTCTTTCCTTTACACGGATCAGTCGTCCTGGTCCCTTTGCAGAAAAACAGCCCCAAAGCATGATGTTTCCACCCCCATGCTTCACAGTAGGTATGGTGTTCTTTGGATGCAACTCAGCATTCTTTGTCCTCCAAACACGACGAGTTGAGTTTTTACCAAAAAGTTATATTTTGGTTTCATCTCACCATATGACATTCTCCCAATCCTCTTCTGGATCATCCAAATGCACTCTAGCAAACTTCAGACGGGCCTGGACATGTACTGGCTTAAGCAGGGGGACACGTCTGGCACTGCAGGATTTGAGTCCCTGGCGGCTTAGTGTGTTACTGATGGTAGGCTTTGTTACTTTGGTCCCAGCTCTCTGCAGGTCATTCACTAGGTCCCCCCGTGTGGTTCTGGGATTTTTGCTCACCGTTCTTGTGATCATTTTGACCCAACGGGGTGAGATCTTGCGTGGAGCCCCAGATCGAGGGAGATTATCAGTGGTCTTGTATGTCTTCCATTTCCTAATAATTGCTCCCACAGTTGATTTCTTCAAACCAAGCTGCTTACCTATTGCAGATTCAGTCTTCCCAGCCTGGTGCAGGTCTACAATTGTGTTTCTGGTGTCCATTGACAGCTCTTTGGTCTTGGCCATAGTGGAGTTTGAAGTGTGACTGTTTGAGGTTGTGGACAGGTGTCTTTTATACTGATAACAAGTTCAAACAGGTGCCATTAATACAGATAACGAGTGGAGGACAGAGGAGCCTCTTAAAGAAGAAGTTACAGGTCTGTGAGAGCCAGAAATCTTGCTTGTTTGTAGGTGACCAAATACTTATTTTCCACCATAATTTGCAAATAAATTCATTAAAAATCCTACAATGTGATTTTCTGGATTTTTTTTTCTTCAATTTGTCTGTCATAGTTGACGTGTACCTATGATGAAAATTACAGGCCTCTCTCATCTTTTTAAGTGGGAGAACTTGCACAATTGGTGGCTGACTAAATACTTTTTTCCCCACTGTATTTACAATGGTGTTTGTTCTTCACTGGTTGCCATTTTCTTGTGGCAACAGGTCACACATTTTGCAGCTGTGATGGCACACTGTGGTATGTCACCCAATATATATGGGAGTTTAAATTGGGTTTGTTTTCTAATTCTTTGTGGATCGCTGTAATCTGAGGGAAATATGTGTCTCTAATATGGTCATACATTTGGCAGGAGGTTAGGAAGTGCAGCTCAGTTTCCACCTCATTTTGTGGGCAGTGTGCACATAGCCTGTCTTCTCTTGAGAGCCAGGTCTGCCTACGGCGGCCTTTCTCAATAGCAAGGCTATGCTCACTGAGTCTGTACATAGTCAAAGCTTTCCTTAATTTTGGGTCAGTCACAGTGGTCAGGTAGTCTGCCACTGTGTACTCTCTGTTTAGGGCCAAATAGCATTCTAGTTTGGTCAGTTTTTTTGTTTGTTCTTTCCAATGTGTCAAGTAATTCTCTTTTTGTTTTCTCATGATTTGGTTGGGTCTAATTGTGTTGCTGTCCTGGGGCTCTGTGTGGTCTGTTTGTGTTTCTGAAGAAAGCCCCAGGACCAGCTTGCTTACGGGACTCTTCTCCAAGTTCATCTCTCTGTAGGTGATGGCTTTGTTATGGAAGGTTTGGGAATCGCTTCCTTTTAAGTGGTTATAGAATTTAACGGCTCTTTTCTGGATTTTGATAATTAGCGGGTATTGGCCTAATTATGCTCTGCATGCATTATTTGGTGTTTTACGTTGTACACAGAGGATGTTTTTGCAGAATTCTGCATGCAGAGTCTCAATTTGGTGTTTGTCCCATTTTGTGAATTATTGGTGGGTGAGCGGACCCCAGACCTCACAACCATAAAGGGCAATGGGTTCTATAACTGATTCAAGTATTTTTAGCCAGATCCTAATTGGTGTGTCAAATTTGATGTTCCTTTTGATGGCATAGAAGGCCCTTCTTGCCTTGTCTCTCAGATCGTTCACAGCTTTGTGGAAGTTACCTGTGGTGCTGATGTTTAGGCCGAGGTATGTATAGTTTTTTGTGTGCTCTAGGGCAACGGTGTCTAGATGGAATTTGTATTTGTGGTCCTGGCAACTGGACCTTTTTTGGAACACCATTATTTTTGTCTTACTGAGATTTACTGTCAGGGCCCAGGTCTGACAAAATCTGTGCAGAAGATCTAGGTGCTGCTGTAGGCCTTCCTTGGTTGGTGACAGAAGCACCAGATCATCAGCAAACAGTAGACATTTGACTTCAGATTCTAGTAGGGTGAGGCCGGGTGCTGCAGACTGTTCTAGTGCCCTCGCCAATTAGTTGATATATATGTTGAAGAGGGTGGGGCTTAAACTGCATCCCTGTCTCACCCCACGGCCCTGTGGAAAGAAATGTGTGTGTTTTTTGCCAATTTTAACCGCACACTTGTTGTTTGTGTACATGGATTTTATAATGTTGTATGTTTTCCCCCAACCCCACTTTCCATCAATTTGTATAGCAGACCCTCATGCCAAATTGAGTCAAAAGCTTTTTAAAAAATCAACAAAGCATGAGAAGACATTGCCTTTGTTTTGGTTTGTTTGTTTGTCAATTAGGGTGTGCAGGGTGACTATGTGGTCTGTCATATGGTAATTTGGTAAAAAGCCAATATGACATTTGCTCAGTACATTGTTTTCACTGAGGAAATGAACTAGTCTGCTGTTAATGATAATGCAGAGGATTTCCCCAAGGTTGCTGTTGACGCATATCCCACGGTAGTTATTGGGGTCAAATTTGTCTCCACTTTTGTGGATTGGGGTGATCAGTCCTTGGTTCCAAATATTGGGGAAGATGCCAGAGCTAAGGATGATGTTAAAGAGTTTAAGAATAGCTAATTGAAATTTGTGGTCTGTATATTTTAACTTTTCATTGAGGATAACAACACCACAGGCCTTTTTGGGTTGGAGGGTTTGTATTTTGTCCTGTAGTTCATTCAATGTAATTGGAGAATCCAGTGGGTTCTGGTAGTCTTTAATAGTTGATTCTAAGATTTGCATTTGATCATGTAAATTTTTTTGCTGTTTGTTCTCTGTTATAGGGCCAAAAAGATTGGAGAAGTGGTTTACCCATACATCTCCATTTTGGATAGATAACTCTTTATGTTGTTGTTTGTTTAGTGTTTTCCAATTTTCCCAGAAGTGGTTAGAGTCTATGGATTCTTCAATTACATTGAGCTAATTTCTGACATGCTGTTCCTTCTTTTTCCATAGTGTATTTCTGTATTGTTTTAGTGATTCACCATAGTGAAGGAGTAGGCTCAGGTTTTCTGGGTCTCTATGTTTGTGGTTGGATAGGTTTCTCAATTTCTTTCTTAGGTTTTTGCATTCTTCATCAAACCATTTTTCACTGTTGTTACTTTTCTTTGGTTTTCTGTTAGAGATTTTTTGATTTATCTCCCCCCCCCCCTCTCTCTCTCTCTCCTCCTCCCCCCCCCCCCCCCTCTCTCTCTCTCCTCCCCCCCCCCCCCCCCTCTCTCTCTCTCTCCTCACCCCCTCTCTCTCTCTCTCTCTCTCTCTCTCTCTCCTCTCCCCCCCTCTCCCTCCTCCTCTCTCTCCCTCCTCCTCTCTCTCTCTCCTCATCTCTCCCTCTCTCTCTCTCCTCATCTCTCTCTCCCTCTCATCCCTCTATCCTCTTTCTCTCTCCTCACCCCCTCTCTCTCATCCCTCTCTCTCATCCCCCCCTCTCCCTCCTCCTCACCCTCTCTCTCTCATCCCTCTCTCTCCTCATCCCTCTCTCTCTCCTCATCCCTCTCTCTCCTCATCCCTCTCTCTCCTCACCCCTCCTCTCTCTCATCCCCCCTCTCCCTCCTCCTCACCCCTCTCTCTCCTCATCCTTCTCCTCATCCCTCTCTCTCCTCACCCCTCTCTCTCTCCTCACCCCTCTCTCTCTCTCCTCATCCCTCTCTCCTTATCCCTCTCTCTCCCTCATCCCTCTCTCTCCTCATCCCCTCTCTCTCCTCATCCCTCTCTCTCCTCATCTCTCTCTCCTCATCCCTCTCTCTCCTCATCCTCTCTCTCTCTCCTCATCCCTCTCTCTCACCCCTCTCTCTCTCTCCTCATCCCTCTCTCTCTCTCCTCTTCTCTCACCCCCCTCTCTCTCCTCATCCCTCTCTCTCTCACCCCTCTCTCTCTCCTCATCCCTCTCTCTCTCTCCTCATCCCTCTCTCTCCTCATCCCTCTCTCTCTCCTCACCCCTCTCTCTCATCCCCCCCTCTCTCTCCTCATCCTCCTCCTCATCCCCCTCTCTCCTCACCCCTCTCTCTCCTCATCCCTCTCTCTCCTCATCTCTCTCTCTCCTCATCCCTCTCTCTCCTCATCCCTCTCTCTCATCCATCTCTCTCTCTCCTCATCCCTCTCTCTCTCCTCATCCCTCTCTTTCCTCATCCCTCTCTCTCCTCATCCCTCTCTCTCCTCATCCCTCTCTCTCCACCTCCCTCTCTCTCCTCCTCTCCCTGTCTCTCCTCATCCCTCTCTCTCCTCACCCCCCTCTCCCTCCTCCTCTCTCTCTCTCTCTCCTCATCCCTCTCTCTCCTCATCTCTCTCTCTCTCATCCCTCTCTCTCCTCATCCCTCTCTCTCTCTCATCCCTCTCTCTCCTCCTCTCCCTCTCTCTCCTCCTCTCTCTCCCTTCCGCTCTCTCAATTCAATTCAATTCAATAGACTTTATTGACATGGCAAGTAAAATTACTTACATTGTCAAAGTATAGATATAACAAAAATGGTGGGACCAACAGCAATAATAATAGTAGTAGTGGAAATGGGATTACCATTAACAGCAACTACAACAACTATTAATGACAATAACAATACATTAAAGCAATAGTAGTCGACCAGTCTCAACATGACTGAGAAGACACATGACATGGTATGAAAGCCAAAACAAAACAGGAAATATTATTGACATTACATTACACTTTTCACTGGCTGTCCCTCCGGTTGTGGCAGGAGGACACATATTTGGCTGCCAAAATTGCACATTTTGGCTTTTCATCCAATAAATATTGGATTTTTTCTTCCTCTTTTATAGTTTCAAATTCTTTGATTATTTTGGGAAATAAATATTCTCTTAGGTCTGAGTATTTGTCACAGTGTAATAGGAAATGCAGCTCTGTCTCTACCTCTCCCCGGGGGCAGAGTGAGCACAGCCTGTCCTCTCTGGGCAGCCAGGTTTGCCTGTGACGACCGGTCTCTATAGCCAGACTGTGCTCACTGAGTCTGTACCTAGTCATTGTTTTCCTCAGTTTTCTATCAGTCACAGTGGTCAGATAGTCTGCCACCATGTACTGTCTGTTTAGAGCCAAATAGCATTGAAGTTTACTTTGATTTTTTATGGTGTCTTTCCAATAGGTGATATATTTTTCTTTATGCTTTGTGATGATTTGGTTGGGCCAGATTTTCTGAGTGCTGTCCTGAGGCTCTATGAGGTTGGTTTTGGTTAGTGACTGAGCCTCAGAACCAGCTGGCTGAGGGGACTCTTCTCTTGTTTCATCTCTTGACATAGTAGAGCTGTGTGATGGAATGTTTTGGGGTCACTTGTTTTTTAGATGGTTGTAAAATCTGATGGCAATTTTTTCTATTCGAATAAGGGGGGGGGGGGGTGTTGGCCCAATTCTGCTCTACATGCGTTATTTTGAGTTTTTCTTTGCACTTGCAATACAGTCTTGCAAAACTCTGCATGCAGTATTTCGATGGGATGTTTGTCCCATTTGGTAAATTCAGTATTAGAGAGCGGACCCCGTACTTCGCTGCCATAGAGAGCAATTGGTTCTATAACTGATTGGAAATTTTGAGCCAGATTCTAATTGGAATTTCGATTTTAATATTCTTTTAATGGCATGGAATGCTCTTCTTGCTTTGTCTCTCAGCTCATTCACAGCCATGTGAAAGCTACCTGTGTTGCTGATATTTAGTCCTAGATATGTGTAATTTTTGGTGTGTTCTAATAGAACTGTGTCCAAATAGAATTAATATTTGTCATCCTGATTTCCGGACCTTTTTTGGAATATCATTATATTCGTTTTTTTTTTAGATTAACGGTCAGGGCCCAGGTCTGACAGAATCTGTGCAGATGATCTAGATGCTGCTGTAACCCCTCCTTAGTGGGAGACAGTAGCACCAGGTCATCTGCGTACAGCAGACACTTGATTTCAGTGTTGTGTAGGGTGAGACCAGGTGCTGCCCATTCTTCTAATGTTTTTGCCAATTCATTAATGTAGATGTTAAATAGTGTTGGACTTATTGTTTTTAGTGTACATTGATTTAATAACATCATATGTTTTCCCTCCAATACCACTTTCTATTGTAAAAAATACCTTTGTGCCAAATTGAATCAAATGCTTTCTTGAAGTCTACAAAACACGAGTAGATTTTGCCTTTGTTTTGGTTTACTTGTTTGTCAATTAGATTGTGGAGGGTGTAAATGTGGTCTGTTGTATGATACTTTTTTACAAATCCAATCTGGCTTCTGCTTAGGATGTTGTGTTCATCAAGGAAATTATGTAGTCTGCTGTTTATGATACTGCAGAGAATTTTTTTCCCAAGTTGCTGTTAACACAAATCCCTCTGTAATTATTTGGGTCAAATTTGTCTCCATTTTTTAAAATTGGTGTGATCAATCCTTGGTTCCAAATATCGGGGAAAATACCTGCAGTTAAGATAATGTTGAAGAGTTTGAGTATAGCCTATTTGAATTTGTGGTCTGTATATTTGATCATTTCATTTAAAATACAATCAGCACCACAGGCCTTTTTGGGTTGGAGAGTGCAAAGTTTTTTCCAATAATTATTGTTCTGTAATGGGGTATCCACAGGATTCTGATAGTCTTTGACTGCTGATTCAATGATTTGTAATTGTTTTTTGTATATCTTGTTGTTCTGGGCTCTTTGTTATATTGCTGTAGAAGGTTTGCAAAGTCATTTCTCCACATATCCCCATTTTGGATAGCCAATTCCTCATTATGAGGTTTGTTTAATGTATTCCAATTCTCCCAGAAGTGGTTTGATTCTATGGATTCCTCAATCACATCCAGCTGATTTCTAATGTGCTGTTCCTTTTTTTTGTTCTTAGGGTGTGTTTGTATTGCTTCAGTGTTTCCCCATATTGAAGGCGTATATTTTTGTTGTCTGGGTCTCTGTGTTTTTGATTAGATATATTTCTCAATTACTTTTTCATTATCAAACCATTTTTCATTATCTATTATTTTTGGTTTGCTGTTATGTTTCTTAAGATTAGCCAAGGAGGCTAATTTGTCAAATATAAAGTTTATGTTCCAAACGGCCAAATTTACACCTTCATTGCTGTAGGAGAATGTTAAGGCTAAAAAGTTGTCCAGGAGAGATTGTATTTTTTGGCTACTAATTGCTTTTTGGTAGATTTCTGTACTGTTTGCACTCCATCTATAGGTCTGTTTAGTACCATGTAATTAATTGGGCCGTGATGCTTCATGGTTGGGTTCTGCTCTTCTCAGATACACTGTGATTTTACTGTGGTCTGAGAGAGGTGTTAGTGGGCTGACAGTGAAGGCTTTACTTTATCCTATCCCAGGTATTCCTTAAAGAGGTGGGGTTTCAAATGTCTCCGGAAGGTGGTGAGTGACTCCGCTGTCCTGGCGTCGTGAGGGAGCTTGTTCCACCATTGGGGTGCCAGAGCAGCGAACAGTTTTGACTGGGCTGAGCGGGAACTGTGCTTCCGCAGAGGTAGGGGAGCCAGCAGGCCAGAGGTGGATGAATGCAATGCCCTCGTTTGGGTGTAGGGACTGATCAGAGCCTGAAGGTGCGGAGGTGCCGTTCCCCTCACAGCTCCGTAGGCAAGCACCATGGTCTTGTAGCAGATGCGAGCTTCAACTGGAAGCCAGTGGGGTGTGCGGAGGAGCGGGGTGACGTGAGAGAATAATAATAATAATAATAATAATATGCCATTTAGCAGACGCTTTTATCCAAAGCGACTTACAGTCATGCGTGCATACATTTTTGTGTATGGGTTGTCCCGGGGATCGAACCCACTTACCTTGGCGTTACAAGCGCCATGCTCTACCAGCTGGGAAGGTTGAGAAGGTTGGGAAGGTTGAACACCAGACGGGCTGCGGCATTCTGGATGAGTTGTAGGGGTTTAATGGCACAGGCAGGGAGCCCAGCCAACAGCGAGTTGCATTAATCCAGACGAGAGATGACAAGTGCCTGGATTAGGACCTGTGCCGCTTCCTGTGTAAGGCAGGGTCGTACTCTCCGAATGTTGTAGAGCATGAACCTACAGGATCGGGTCACCGCCTTGATGTTAGCGGAGAACGACAGGGTGTTGTCCAGGGTCACGCCAAGGCTCTTCGCACTCTGGGAGGAGGACACAACGGAGTTGTCAACCGTGATGGCGAGATCATGGAACGGGCAGTCCTTCCCGGGAGGATGAGCAGCTCCGTCTTGCCAAGGTTCAGCTTGAGGTGGTGATCCGTCATCCATACTGATAGTCTGCCAGACATGCAGAGATGCGATTCGCCACCTGGTTATCAGAAGGGGGAAAGGAGAAGATTAGTTGTGTGTCGTCTGCGTAGCAATGATAGGAGAGGCCATGTGAGGATATGACAGAGCCAAGTGACTTGGTGTATAGCGAGAATAGGAGAGGGCCTAGAACTGAGCCCTGGGGGACACCAGTGGTGAGAGCACGTGGTGCGGAGACAGCTTCTCGCCTCGCCACTTGGTAGGAGCGACCGGTCGGTAGGACGCAATCCAAGAGTGAGCCGCACTGGAGATTCCCAGCTCGGAGAGGGTGGAGAGGAGGATCTGATGGTTCACAGTATCAAAGGCAGCAGACAGGTCTAGAAGGACAATAGCAGAGGAGAGAGAGTTAGCTTTAGCAGTGCGGAGAGCCTCCTTGACACAGAGAAGAGCAGTCTCAGTTAAATGACCAGTCTTGAAACCTGACTGGTTTGGATCAAGAAGGTCATTCTGAGAGAGATAGCAAGAGAGTTGGCTAAAGACGGCACGCTCAATAGTTTTGGAGAGAAAAGAAAGAAGGGATACTGGTCTGTAGTTGTTGACATCAGAGGGATCGAGTGTTGGTTTTTTTGAGAAGGGGTGCAACTCTCGCTCTCTTGAAGACGGAAGGGACATATCCAGCGGTCAAGGATGAGTTGATCAGCGAGGTGAGGTAAGGGAGAAGGTCTCCGGAGATGGTCTGGAGAAGAGAGGAGGGGATAGGGTCAAGCGGGCAGGTTGTTGGGCGGCCGGCCGTCACAAGTCGCAAGATTTTTATCTGGAGAGAGAGGGGAGAAAGAAGTCAAAGCATAGGGTAGGGCAGTGTGAGCAGGACCAGCAGTGTCATTTGACTTAACAAACGAGGATCGGATGTCGTCAACCTTCTTTTCTAAATGGTTGACGAAGTCATCCTCAGAGAGGAAGGAGGGGGGGAGGGGGAGGAGGATTCAGCAGGGAGGAGAAGGTGGCAAAGAGCTTCCTAGAGTAAGAGGCAGATGCTTGGAATTTAGAGTGGTAGAAAGTGGCTTTAGCAGCAGAAACAGATGAAGAAAATGTAGAGAGGAGGGAGTGAAAAGATGCCAGGTCCGCAGGGAGTCTAGTCTTCCTCCATTTCCGCTCGGCTGCCCGGAGCCCTGTTCTGTGAGCTCGCAATGAGTCATCAAGCCACGGAGCTGGAGGGGAGGACCGAGCCGGCCGGGAGGATAGGGGACATAGAGAGTCAAAGGATGCAGAAAGGGAGGAGAGGAGGGTTGAGGAGGCAGAATCAGGAGATTGGAGGGAAAAGGATTGAGCAGAGGGAAGAGATGATAGGATGGAAGAGGAGAGAGTAGCGGGAGAGAGAGAGCGAAGATTGCGACGATGGAAGAGAGGGGCATTTGGTACGTTATTGTCCCGAGAACGAGCGTGCAGAGCCCGGTAGCAGCTCTAGTGCTGGTGCAGCTAATGCACCACCGCGAAGGGATGAACATGCTAAGGGTTCAGGAGAAGGGAGAAGGTGGGCAGATATGGTTGGAAAAGTAGGAGAGGAAGGCAGTGTGGATACAGGGGTAATTACATTTACATTTACGTCATTTAGCAGACGCTCTTATCCAGAGCGACTTAAAAATTGGTGCATTCACCTTATAGCCAGTGGGATAACCACTTTATAATGTTTTTTTATTTTATTTTTTTTATTTTGGGGGGGGGGGGGGTGGTAGAAGGATTACTTTATCCTATCCCAGGTATTCCTTAAAGAGGTGTGGTTTCAAATGTCTCCGGAAGGTGGTGAGTGACTCCGCTGTCCTGGCGTCGTGAGGGAGCTTGTTCCACCATTGGGGTGCCAGAGCAGCGAAACAGTTTTGACTGGGCTGAGCGGGAACTGTGCTTCCGCAGAGGTAGGGGAGCCAGCAGGCCAGAGGTGGATGAATGCAATGCCCTCGTTTGGGTGTAGGGACTGATCAGAGCCTGAAGGTGCGGAGGTGCCGTTCCCCTCACAGCTCCGTAGGCAAGCACCATGGTCTTGTAGCAGATGCGAGCTTCAACTGGAAGCCAGTGGGGTGTGCGGAGGAGCGGGGTGACGTGAGAGAATAATAATAATAATAATAATAATATGCCATTTAGCAGACGCTTTTATCCAAAGCGACTTACAGTCATGCGTGCATACATTTTTGTGTATGGGTGGTCCCGGGGATCGAACCCACTACCTTGGCGTTACAAGCGCCATGCTCTACCAGCTGGGAAGGTTGAGAAGGTTGGGAAGGTTGAACACCAGGCGGGCTGCGGCATTCTGGATGAGTTGTAGGGGTTTAATGGCACAGGCAGGGAGCCCAGCCAACAGCGAGTTGCAGTAATCCAGACGAGAGATGACAAGTGCCTGGATTAGGACCTGTGCCGCTTCCTGTGTAAGGCAGGGTCGTACTCTCCGAATGTTGTAGAGCATGAACCTACAGGATCGGGTCACCGCCTTGATGTTAGCGGAGAACGACAGGGTGTTGTCCAGGGTCACGCCAAGGCTCTTCGCACTCTGGGAGGAGGACACAACGGAGTTGTCAACCGTGATGGCGAGATCATGGAACGGGCAGTCCTTCCCCGGGAGGATGAGCAGCTCCGTCTTGCCAAGGTTCAGCTTGAGGTGGTGATCCGTCATCCATACTGATATGTCTGCCAGACATGCAGAGATGCGATTCGCCACCTGGTTATCAGAAGGGGGAAAGGAGAAGATTAGTTGTGTGTCGTCTGCGTAGCAATGATAGGAGAGGCCATGTGAGGATATGACAGAGCCAAGTGACTTGGTTTATAGCGAGAATAGGAGAGGGCCTAGAACTGAGCCCTGGGGGACACCAGTGGTGAGAGCACGTGGTGCGGAGACAGCTTCTCGCCTCGCCACTTGGTAGGAGCGCGACCGGTCAGGTAGGACGCAATCCAAGAGTGAGCCGCACTGGAGATTCCCAGCTCGGAGAGGGTTGGAGAGGAGGATCTGATGGTTCACAGTATCAAAGGCAGCAGACAGGTCTAGAAGGACAAGAGCAGAGGAGAGAGAGTTAGCTTTAGCAGTGCGGAGAGCCTCCTTGACACAGAGAAGAGCAGTCTCAGTTGAATGACCAGTCTTGAAACCTGACTGGTTTGGATCAAGAAGGTCATTCTGAGAGAGATAGCAAGAGAGTTGGCTAAAGACGGCACGCTCAATAGTTTTGGAGAGAAAAGAAAGAAGGGATACTGGTCTGTGTTTGTTGACATCAGAGGGATCGAGTGTTGTTTTTTTTGAGAAGGGGTGCAACTCTCGCTCTCTTGAAGACGGAAGGGACATATCCAGCGGTCAAGGATGAGTGATCAGCGAGGTGAGGTAAGGGAGAAGGTCTCCGGAGATGGTCTGGAGAAGAGAGGAGGGGATAGGGTCAAGCGGGCAGGTTGTTGGGGGCGCCGGCCGTCACAAGTCGCAAGATTTTATCTGGAGAGAGAGGGGAGAAAAGAAGTCAAAGCATAAGGGTAGGGCAGTGTGAGCAGGACCAGCAGTGTCATTTGACTTAACAAAACGAGGATCGGATGTCGTCAACCTTCTTTTTCTAAATGGTTGACCGAAGTCATCCTCAGAGAGGAAGGGGGGGGGGGGGAGGGGGAGGAGGATTCAGCAGGGAGGAGAAGGTGGCAAAGAGCTTCCTAGGGTTAGAGGCAGATGCTTGGAATTTAGAGTGGTAGAAAGTGGCTTTAGCAGCACAGAAACAGATGAAGAAAATGTAGAGAGGAGGGAGTGAAAAGATGCCAGGTCCGCAGGGAGTCTAGTCTTCCTCCATTTCCGCTCGGCTGCCCGGAGCCCTGTTCTGTGAGCTAGCAAAGAGTCATCAAGCCACGGAGCTGGAGGGGAGGACCGAGCCGGCCGGGAGGATAGGGGACATAGAGAGTCAAGGGATGCAGAAAGGGAGGAGATGATGGGATGGAAGAGGAGAGAGTAGCGGGAGAGAGAGAGTGAAGATTGCGACGGCGCATTACCATCTGAGTAGGGGCAGAGTGAGTAGTGTTGGAGGAGAGGGAGAGAGAAAAGGATACAAAGTAGTGGTCGGAGACTTGGAGGGGAGTTGCAGTGAGATTAGTAGAATAACAGCATCTAGTAAAGATGAGGTCAAGCGTATTGCCTGCCTTGTGGGTAGGGGGGGACGGTGAGAGGGTGAGGTCAAAAGATGAGAGGAGTGTAAAAAAGGAGGCAGAGAGAAATGAGTCAAAGTTAGACGTAGGGAGGTTGAAGTCCCCCAGAACTGTGAGGGGGGTGAGCCATCCTCAGGAAAGGAACTTATCAAGGCGTCAAGCTCATTGATGAACTCTCCAAGGGAACCTGGAGGGGCGATAAATGACAAGGATGTTAAGCTTAAATGGGCTAGTGACTGTGACAGCATGGAATTCAAATTAGGAGATCGACAGATGGGTCAGGGGAAAAATAGAAAATGTCCACTTGGGAGAGATGAGGATTCCTGTGCCACCACCCCGCTGACCAGATGCTCTCGGGGTATGCGAGAACACATGGTCAGACGAGGAGAGAGCAGTAGGAGTAGCAGTGTTTTTCAGTGGGTAATCCATGTTTCCGTCAGCGCCAAGAAGTCGAGGGACTGAAGGGTAGCATAGGCTGAGATGAACTCTGCTTGTTGGCAGCAGAACGGCAGTTCCAGAGGCTGCCTGAGACCTGGAAACTCCACGTGGGTGGTGCGTGCAGGGGACACCAGGTTAGAGAGGCAGCAGCCACGCGGTGTGAGGCGTTTGTATAGCCTGTGCGGAGAGGAGAGAACAGGGATAGACAGAGGCATAGTTGACAGGCTGCAGAAAATGGCTACAAATAATGCAAAGCAGATCAGAATGAAATGAACTAAACATCTGGGAAAGGAGAGAGCGGGGCCTCCCTCACCACAACACCCAAATATAACTCTCTCCAAACTTCCACCTCAGAAACTATAATAAATTGTAAACTACAGCGGTTCAATGTTTTCCCTAGGAAAAATAGACTAACTTTTTAGTTTTTTGTTTTTTTGCTCAGCTAGCTAACTTGGTACAGTATTCTTTCCGTGAAAATCGTCCAGGGCACCTAGTCATAAGACGCCACAGCCAGCTAGCATGCCGGACTCCAACAACACGGTTTTTTAGCACCAATACTCGGCCACAACAAACCACCAGTGTGTCAACACGCCAAGCAGATCATTCGTGTCCGTGTTCTAACGTTTTGTGGGGTTAGTCCCGTCAGCTTGAGCGAGTCCGTCGTCAACTTATTCAGCCAGTTTAGTTTAGCTAGAATAGTTAGCATACTAGCTAGCCATTGCTTTCAGACAAAGAAGAAACCCCTCCTTTCACGGCACGAACACACAGAGAGAGCCAAGCTAACGTTACGTTAACTAGTCACCCATGTCCCGAATTCCTTGAAACGACTCTGGCTGCCAGTATGGTAAAAACAAAACACAAATGTAGGTTATAACTTACCCCCTAGCAGCTACTGTTAGCTAGCCAAGTGCAAAGCTAGTCACTGAAATTGACTCAGCGTTCCAGTTCGCGTCTGTTCGCTAGGTCATTCCAGCTATTGTTTACTAGTAGCTATCCAGGTTAGCAACATGACATGTGCTGTGTAAAATAGATTTAAAAAAGCTAAGTAACATTAACTGTAAAGCTATCAGTCATGAGTGGAACATTTTTACAACTGCAATTAAGTTGCAGTAGATCAGATTAAGTTGCAGTAGATCAGAATTGTGGTAGATCAGAACAAAGAAGGGGGGAAAACAGTTCGTTGAGATTGCGACTGCCGTCGCTGAGGTAGTGCGGAAAATGAAAATTGGAGGTCAAGAGGAGATTTGAAATAATGGAAAAGGAAGTCAGCTGTTTTTCAATTACCGAGGAGTAAGAGGAAGAATGTAAGGGTGGTGAAGGGTCTATTCTAAGAGGAAGGTAGAGGATTGATAATTCGTTGAAGATAAACAGGTTGTAGAGATGGTGGAGTTTTCTTCTGGGGAGGATAGCGAGAGTGGAGTCATCTGATTCGTCACAACAAAATAGTGAGATGAAATGGGGTGGAAGGGAGTATGGGATTGAGAAGGTACGTCAATTTTATGAAGTTGACAAAAGGGAAGAAATATTGCAGGATTATAATGTAACAGATTATTTCCTGAAAGGAATTGTTTATTGAATCAGTAAAGTTTCTGATGTAAAAAATAACAGGGGGAGGTTTTTACAAGTCCCTGAAAATTGCTAGACTCAAGAGAAAGTGGTCACGAGAGTGATAAGTTGATGGAAATTCCTAAAGAAAATGAAAGAGTTTCAGTCGCAGCCGTAACTCTGTAAAGAGATGTGGTTTTTCTGTGTCTTCCTCTGTATTTTTTTTTTTCCATCCATGAGCAGTTTTAAGATTTCTTCTTTAAACCGTAAATGGGGCAAGAGATGTTAAAAAAAGAGCCTAGTGTATGAGTTTAATTAGGGGAAAGGGAAGTGACATACATTTTCTACAAGAAACGCATAGTAAATTTGGAAAATGAAGTTTATTGAAACAGGAGTGGGGGGGGGCAGTGGTGTGTAGTCAGAAAAACTCAAAAAGTGGGGGTGTGGCCATCTTGTTCTCAAAAGGGTTTTTTGCCTTTGTCATATGAGGTTGAAGAGGTAGTTAAAGGGGAGGTTATTAAAAGTTAGAGCGAGGTATGAAGCATCAACTATGTGTCTGATAAATGTATATTGCCCCATGGTGGCCAGTTGAGAGGGTTATGTTTTTTAGAGAGCATTATCAAATACCATGGAGAAAATATATAATGAATGTTATATTAATTTATTGCTGGGGATTTTTAACTGCACAGTCAGTAATTTTACATAGAAATCACAAAGAACCTCCATATAGCCTCAAGGACTTTTGTTTTAATTGCCTCATTGTAACACATGAAACATGGAAGGCACGAGACAGTACACCTGGGCGCATGTGAGAGAGAACACCATCTCTATGGCCAGGTTAGATGGTTTTAATTGTTTTGAGCATCAATCTCGGTCTGTAAATCAGTGTGTAACCCCAGTGGGTTTTCGGATCATTTTTTTTTAATAAAAGAGGTGGTGTTCA
>CM072238.1:268350-409350 GCA_036851935.1 Coregonus suidteri | reverse complement strand
ATGCAGCTCCAACATGCAGAATGCTGCTCCAACATGCAGAATGCTGCTCCAACATGCAGAATGCTGCTCCAACATGCAGAATGCTGCTCCAACATGCAGAATGCTGCTCCAACATGCAGAATGCAGCTCCAACATGCAGAATGCAGCTCCAACATGCAGAATGCTGCTCCAACATGCAGAATGCAGCTCCAACATGCAGAATGCAGCTCCAACATGCAGAATGCAGCTCCAACATGCAGAATGCTGCTCCAACATGCAGAATGCTGCTCCAACATGCAGAATGCTGCTCCAACATGCAGATGTTTCAGCTCAGTGCTTTCTATGGTGGAGGAGAAGTCAGTGTACAGCGTAGGGGTTGGTAATGTTCTCTAGTTGCACCGTGATTGGCTCAGTGTTCTGTCACTCATGGGGACACTACATCACCACAAATCTAAGGGTAGAGCTCGAAAATTCAAGCCCCTTGGGTGCTGCCGTAGAGTTACATTAGAAGTGCCCATCCAAGCAGGCTCAAGGTCATTGGCCACAGATAAATTGCGTCAAATCACGTTATATCTACCGTAGCTTTTATTGGACTGATCAGGTCAACCTCATACTTTCAAAATCTTAGCTAGCAAGCTAGACAAGCAGTCATAATCATGAATCAAGTCGACAATCTACTGGCAAATCCTTTTCAATCCTTGTCATATGAAGAGAAATTATAGATAAAACGTATTGGTGCTCATCGGCCATTGGACATTAACATTTCACAACAAGTTGGAAATCGCAAATTCAACAATGAGTGGTTTGGAAGGAATCAGTGGCTAACTGCAAGCATTGCAAAGCAATCACTAGCCTGCTGTTCAGTGGAGTGGGTGTGTGGTCCAAGTCTGGGTTTAAGGGTCTCTTTTCCGAAGCTTAAAAGGATAAACATACACATGCAACGGTCATCCAACTCGGAAATCCAAGTCGGGAACTCGGGCCTCTTTCTAGAGCTCCGACCAGAAGATCACTGACATCATGACATTGTTTTTTTCGGAGATCCCAGTTGTCTTGAAAGTACCATAAATCCAGAGAATGCCAGACTTTGATGACAAAGTTTTATAACAAAATGTGCACAAGAAGAACTGCGCACCACCTTCCTCTTCAACTGAGCATAGCACAACAAGGTGAGTCCAAAAATGTATTGTATGCTGCTGCATAGATTATAAAATATGCCAGGGAGATATGTATACTGTAGCTAAGAAAGTAATACTAAGTGTATGTTGTGTAGTAAGCTGTTAGTAGCCCATGTGCCTCACCCTAATCATTTGGTCCTTTTCCCCCTCAGAACTTAGCCTACTGTTCTGACTTGGTGGTGCACATTTAGCCTATAGCCTGTTTTAGAGAAATGTCATCATCTAATATTGTAAGAGCTTTCATTTATGCATAGTCACTTTAACTCTACCCACATGTACATATTACCTCAACTACCTCAACTAGCCGGTGCCCCCGCACATTGACTCTGCACCGGTACCCCCCTGTATATAGCCTTCCTACTGTTATTTTATTTTACTTCTGCTCTTTTTTTCTCAACACTTTTTTGTTGTTGTTGTTTTATTTTACATTTTATTAAGAAATAAATACATTGTTGGTTAAGGGCTTGTAAGTAAGCATTTCACGGTAATGTCTACACCTGTTGTATTCAGCGCATGTGGCAAATATAATGTGATTTGATTTGATTGTCTGCTTATATGTCCCCTTTATTTATCCTACGGTTCTGACTTGGTGTACAGGGAGAACACTGTGAGAACGGCCCATGTTCTGAATTATGTCGCTGTACATTTCAAAAGTGCTGAACAAATATTTATATTGACTACGTCCATCCTTGCTCGCTCATTAATGTCTTAATCTAAATTACGGATTGCCTCTTATCAACTCGTCCCCTTATGCCATAGTTTGTACATCTCAATTGTCAGTAGAAACCACATTTGTTTAAGCAAGTCAGCCATATCAGCTATTTTTTTTTAAAGGTAGTAAATGAGGCTGAATGATCTGTTTCGCTGCCAGACAAGGCTCGGCTGATAGCCAGGTGTAGCGGTGGTAAGGTGTTGGCCCTAACAGTTTGTGGGCACCGTTTGTCACCGTTATAGTGCAATTAATGTATTGTTTAGTGTTGTGTTGTGGCTTTGCTGGCATGCGTCTAAAAATGTTTTATTGAGTTTGCCCCACCAAGATTTACATGATAAAATCACCACTGTCTACTAGTCATGTAAGCCATGCATTATTCCATCAGGACTAGATAGGTCCATCAGCTAAAATCAGCACTGCCCTCACACATCAAAACATCTCCCTCGGAATGCCAACTAAACTAAAGTGATGTGCCGGGGAGAGCAGCCCTGTCGAGCAGGCCAGGCTAGGTCTAGCTCTTTGAAGTGAGAAACTGTTTAGACAGAACTAAGCTGGGTAAGAAAGAGGTAAATTGGAGGCTTATCCTGGTTCTGAAGCCAGAGAGCCAGAGATATCAGCTGGACAAAGTCCGGTGCCAAAGCCATCTCTGCTATTCCTCTGTAGCCTTTGTGAGATCGTCCACAATCATCACAAACAGCCAGTGATAGCTGGTCCTCCCGATCCGCTCAGATTCAAGGAATTGTCCCAGAGAGTGGTGAATGTGAGTCATGTATGATGAGAAAGGAGCAGGTGTTCTCTATAGTAATATAGAGTTGTAGCGTGGTAATTCAGGTGTCCTCTATAGTAATATGGTGTTGTAGCGTGGTAAGTTAAGTCCTCTGAACTCCCACTCTGCACCACTTAAAAGGCCTGATGGGAAGAGGCCAACAGAGGCATTGTCCCCTGTTGGATTCCGGAGTTCGCTCCTGGTTTAACGCATGGCTGAGAAACGCTCCTGTTCTGTTCTATACTGTAGCATCAGGCCAGACCTCTCAACTATCAAGCTGCCCAGCTAAGTCCAGAGAGAAGCAGGGCGCTTGAAAAATGATTTGTGGGAAAACAGAGCGGCGGTTGGAACTGAACCAGTCAGATGTGTCTGACCTCTACAGTGAGAGGAGTAGAGCCAGATAGAATACAGCCAGATAGAATACAGCCAGATAGAGTAGAGCCAGATAGTAGAGCCAGATAGAGTACAGCCAGATAGAATAGAGCCAGATAGAATACAGCCAGATAGAATAGAGCCAGATAGAATAGAGCCAGATAGAATAGAGCCAGATAGAATAGAGCCAGATAGAGTAGAGCCAGATAGAATAGAGCCAGATAGAATAGAGCCAGATAGAGTAGAGCCAGATAGAGTAGAGCCAGATAGAATACAGCCAGATAGAATAGAGCCAGATAGAGTAGAGCCAGATAGAGTAGAGCCAGATAGAATACAGCCAGATAGAATACAGCCAGATAGAATAGAGCCAGATAGAATACAGCCAGATAGAATAGAGCCAGATAGAATAGAGCCAGATAGAGTAGAGCCAGATAGAGTAGAGCCAGATAGAATAGAGCCAGATAGAATAGAGCCAGATAGAATAGAGCCAGATAGAATAGAGCCAGATAGAATAGAGCCAGATAGAGTAGAGCCAGATAGAGTAGAGCCAGATAGAGTAGAGCCAGATAGAGTAGAGCCAGATAGAATACAGCCAGATAGAGTAGAGCCAGATAGAATAGAGCCAGATAGAATAGAGCCAGATAGAATAGAGCCAGATAGAATAGAGCCAGATAGAGTAGAGCCAGATAGAGTAGAGCCAGATAGAATAGAGCCAGATAGAATAGAGCCAGATAGAGTAGAGCCAGATAGAGTAGAGCCAGATAGAATAGAGCCAGATAGAATAGAGCCAGATAGAATAGAGCCAGATAGAATAGAGCCAGATAGAATAGAGCCAGATAGAATAGAGCCAGATAGAATAGAGCCAGATAGAGTAGAGCCAGATAGAGTAGAGCCAGATAGAATACAGCCAGATAGAGTAGAGCCAGATAGAGTAGAGCCAGATAGAATACAGCCAGATAGAGTAGAGCCAGATAGAATAGAGCCAGATAGAGTAGAGCCAGATAGAATAGAGCCAGATAGAATAGAGCCAGATAGAGTAGAGCCAGATAGAATAGAGCCAGATAGAATAGAGCCAGATAGAATAGAGCCAGATAGAGTAGAGCCAGATAGAGTAGAGCCAGATAGAGTAGAGCCAGATAGAGTAGAGCCAGATAGAATACAGCCAGATAGAATAGAGCCAGATAGAGTAGAGCCAGATAGAGTAGAGCCAGATAGAATAGAGCCAGATAGAGTAGAGCCAGATAGAGTAGAGCCAGATAGAGTAGAGCCAGATAGAATAGAGCCAGATAGAATACAGCCAGATAGAATAGAGCCAGATAGAATAGAGCCAGATAGAATAGAGCCAGATAGAATAGAGCCAGATAGAGTAGAGCCAGATAGAATACAGCCAGATAGAGTAGAGCCAGATAGAATAGAGCCAGATAGAATAGAGCCAGATAGAGTAGAGCCAGATAGAGTAGAGCCAGATAGAATACAGCCAGATAGAATAGAGCCAGATAGAATAGAGCCAGATAGAATAGAGCCAGATAGAGTAGAGCCAGATAGAATACAGCCAGATAGAGTAGAGCCAGATAGAATAGAGCCAGATAGAATAGAGCCAGATAGAGTAGAGCCAGATAGAATAGAGCCAGATAGAATAGAGCCAGATAGAATAGAGCCAGATAGAGTAGAGCCAGATAGAGTAGAGCCAGATAGAGTAGAGCCAGATAGAATAGAGCCAGATAGAATACAGCCAGATAGAATAGAGCCAGATAGAGTAGAGCCAGATAGAGTAGAGCCAGATAGAATAGAGCCAGATAGAATACAGCCAGATAGAATAGAGCCAGATAGAGTAGAGCCAGATAGAGTAGAGCCAGATAGAATAGAGCCAGATAGAATAGAGCCAGATAGAATAGAGCCAGATAGAATAGAGCCAGATAGAATACAGCCAGATAGAGTAGAGCCAGATAGAATAGAGCCAGATAGAATAGAGCCAGATAGAGTAGAGCCAGATAGAGTAGAGCCAGATAGAATACAGCCAGATAGAATAGAGCCAGATAGAATAGAGCCAGATAGAATAGAGCCAGATAGAGTAGAGCCAGATAGAATACAGCCAGATAGAGTAGAGCCAGATAGAATAGAGCCAGATAGAATAGAGCCAGATAGAGTAGAGCCAGATAGAATAGAGCCAGATAGAATAGAGCCAGATAGAATAGAGCCAGATAGAGTAGAGCCAGATAGAGTAGAGCCAGATAGAGTAGAGAATAGAGCCAGATAGAATAGAGCCAGATAGAATACAGCCAGATAGAATAGAGCCAGATAGAGTAGAGCCAGATAGAGTAGAGCCAGATAGAATAGAGCCAGATAGAATACAGCCAGATAGAATAGAGCCAGATAGAGTAGAGCCAGATAGAGTAGAGCCAGATAGAATAGAGCCAGATAGAATAGAGCCAGATAGAATAGAGCCAGATAGAATAGAGCCAGATAGAGTAGAGCCAGATAGAATAGAGCCAGATAGAATAGAGCCAGATAGAATAGAGCCAGATAGAGTAGAGCCAGATAGAATAGAGCCAGATAGAATAGAGCCAGATAGAATAGAGCCAGATAGAGTAGAGCCAGATAGAATAGAGCCAGATAGAATACAGCCAGATAGAATAGAGCCAGATAGAGTAGAGCCAGATAGAGTAGAGCCAGATAGAATAGAGCCAGATAGAATAGAGCCAGATAGAATAGAGCCAGATAGAATAGAGCCAGATAGAGTAGAGCCAGATAGAATAGAGCCAGATAGAATAGAGCCAGATAGAATAGAGCCAGATAGAGTAGAGCCAGATAGAATAGAGCCAGATAGAATAGAGCCAGATAGAATAGAGCCAGATAGAATAGAGCCAGATAGAGTAGAGCCAGATAGAGTAGAGCCAGATAGAATAGAGCCAGATAGAATACAGCCAGATAGAATAGAGCCAGGGAGGTAGAGAGGAGGGGAGGGGGTAGGGAGGTAGAGAGAGGGGGAGAGGGAGGTAGAGAGAGGGGAGGGGAGGGAGGTAGGTAGAGAGAGGGGGAGGGGAGG
The DNA here is from genome assembly GCA_036851935.1 of Coregonus suidteri. Classification (NCBI taxonomy): domain Eukaryota; kingdom Metazoa; phylum Chordata; class Actinopteri; order Salmoniformes; family Salmonidae; genus Coregonus; species Coregonus suidteri. Next base: position 403,300 of record CM072238.1, on the reverse strand, counting down.
GGGTAGGGAGGTAGAGAGAGGGGGAGGGGGAGGGGGGGGTAGGGAGGTAGAGGGAGGGGGAGGGGAGGGGGATAGGGAGGTAGAGAGGGAGGTGGAGGGGGAGGGATGTAAAGGATAAGGGGGGAACGAGGTAGAGAGAGGAGGGAGCGAGGATAAGGGGGAGATGTTGGGAGGTGTATGGGTAGGGAGGGAGGAATGGTTGAGGTAGGGTGGTAGAGGGGGAGGAAGGGTGGTAGAGGGGGAGGAAGGGTAGGGTAGAGGGGGAGGAAGGGAGGGTGGTAGAGGGGGAGGAAGGGATTAGAGGGAGGGAGGTAGGGTGGTAGAGGGGGAGGAAGGGTGGTAGAGGGGGAGGAAGGGAGGGTGGTAGAGGGGGAGGAAGGGTGGTAGAGGGGGAGGAAGGGTGGTAGAGGGGGAGGAAGGGTGGTAGAGGGAGGGATGGATTAGAGGGAGGGATGGAAAGTAGGAAGGAGGTAGAGAGGGTGGGAGGTGGAGGGAGGGAGGGAGGTAAAGAGGCTGGGTGGGAAGGAGGGAGGGAGGGAGGTGGAGGGAGGGAGGGAGATAGAAGGGGAGGGAGGGAGGTAGAGGGGGAGGGGGGGTAGAGAGAAGGAGGGAGGTAGAGGGAGGGAGGGAGGTAGAGGGGGAGGGGGGTAGAGGTAGGGAAGGAGGGAGGGTGGTAGAGGGGGAGGAAGGGTGGTAGAGGGGGAGGAAGGGATTAGAGGGAGGGAGGTAGGGTGGTAGAGGGGGAGGAAGGGTGGTAGAGGGGGAGGAAGGGTGGTAGAGGGGGAGGAAGGGTGGTAGAGGGAGGGAGGAAGGGTGGTAGAGGGGGAGGAAGGGATTAGAGGGAGGGATGGAAAGTAGGAAGGAGGTAGAGAGGGGTGGGAGGTGGAGGGAGGGAGGTAAAGAGGCTGGGAGGGAAGGAGGGAGGTAGAGGGGGATGGAGGTAGAGGGAAGGAGGGAGGGAGGGAGATAGAAGGGGGGAGGGAGGGAGGTAGAGGGGGAGGGGGTAGAGAGAGAGAGAGGGAGGTAGAGGGAGGGGGGGAGGGAGGTAGAGAGGGGGGGGGGGGGTTAGAGGTAGGGAAGGAGGGAGGGAGGTAGAGGGGAGGGGTAGAGAGAAGGAGGGAGGTAGAGGGAGCGAGTAGGGGTAGGGAAGGAGGGAGGGAGATATATGGGGAGGGAGGGTAGAGGAAGGAGAGAGAGGGAGGAGAGAGCGGAGGTAGAGGGGAGGGGGGTAGAGAGAGGGAGAGAGAGGGAGGGAGAGAGAGGAGGTAGGTAGGTAGAGGAAGAGGGAGGGAGGAGGTAGAGGGGGAGGGGGGGGGTAGAGAGAGAGGGAGGGAGGGGGGGGAGGGAGGGAGGGAGGGAGGGGGAGGAGGGAGGGAGGGAGGGAGAAGGGGAGGGAGGTAGGTAGAGGGAAGGAGGGAGGGAGGGAGGGAGGGAGGGAGGTAGAGGGGGAGGGAGGGAGGGAGGGAGGTTGAGCGGGGGAGGGAGGTAGGTAGAGGGAAGGAGGGAAGGGAGGGGGGAGGTAGGTAGAGGGGAGAGAGGGAGGGAGGGAGGGAGGTAGAGAAGGGGAGGGAGGTAGGTAGAGGGAAGGAGGGAGGGAGGGGAGGAGGGTAGGTAGAGGGGGAGGGGGGGTAGAGAGAGAGGGAGGGAGGGAGGGAGGTAGAGGGGGAGGGGGGTAGAGAGAGAGAGGGAGGGAGGGAGGGAGGGAGGTAGAAGGGAGGGGAGGTAGGTAGAGGGGGAAGGAGGGAGGGAGGGAGGGAGGGAGGTAGAGTAGAGGTAGTGAGGGAGGGAGGGAGGAGAGGGAAGGGGAGGGAGGGAGGTAGAGGAAAGGGGGAGGGAGGGAGTAGGGAGGTAGGTAGAAGGGGAGGGAGGGAGGAGGGGAGGGAGGGAGGTAGAAGGGGAGGAGAGGTAGAGTAGAGGGAAGGAGGGAGGTAGGGAGGGAGGGGGAGGGAGGGAGGGGGGGAGGGAGGTAGGTAGAGGGGGAGGGGGGTAGAGAGAAGGAGGGAGGTAGAGGGAGCGAGGTAGGGAAGGAGGGAGGGAGATATATGGGGAGGGAGGTAGAGGGAAGGAGGGAGGGAGGGAGGTAGAAGGGAGGGGGGTAGAGAGAGAGGGGGGTAGAGAGAGAGAGAGAGGGAGGGAGGGAGGGAGGTAGAGGGAGGGGAGGGAGGGAGGGAGGAGAGGGGGGGGGGGGGTAGAGAGAGAGGGAGGGAGGGAGGGAGGGAGGTAGAAGGGGAGGGAGGTAGGTAGAGGGAAGGAGGGAGGGAGGGAGGGAGGTAGGTAGAGGGGGAGGGAGGGAGGGAGGGAGGTAGAAGGGGAGGGGAGGGAGGTAGAGGGAAGGAGGGAGGGAGGGAGGGAGGGAGGTAGGTAGGGTGGGGAGGGAGGGAGGGAGGGAGGTAGAAGGGGAGGGAGGTAGGTAGAGGGAAGGAGGGAGGGAGGGAGGGAGGAGGGAGGGGAGGAGGGAGGTAGAGGGGGAGGGAGGGAGGGAGGGAGAGGTAGAAGGGGAGGGAGGTAGAGATGGATGGATGGAGGAGTGGGGGAGGTAGAGGGGGAGGATTGTTGAAAGAGGAGTAGATTAACTCCCTTAAGGACTTCTATCTCATTTTAAACTGAGGTTGTTGACAGAGGAGGAGTAAATTAACTCCATTAAGGACTTCTTTCCCATATTGACATGATAGTGTTGACACAGGAGGTGTAAATTAACTATCTTAGGACTTACAGTGGGGGGGAGAAAAAAGTATTTAGTCAGCCACCAATTGTGCAAGTTCTCCCACTTAAAAAGATGAGAGAGTCCTGTAATTTTCATCATAGGTACACGTCAACTATGACAGACAAATTGAGATTTTTTTTCTCTCCAGAAAATCGCATTGTAGGGATTTTTTATGAATTTATTAGCAAATTGTGGTGGAAAATAAGTATTTGGTCATCTACAAACAAGCAAGATTTCTTGCTCTCACAGACCTGTAACTTCTTCTTTAAGAGGCTCCTCTGTCTCCACTCGTTACCTGTATTAATGGCACCTGTTTGAACTTGTTATGAGTATAAAAGACACCTGTCCACAACCTCAAACAGTCACACTCCAAACTCCACTATGGCCAAGACCAAAGAGCTGTCAAAGGACACCAGAAAACAAAATTGTAGACCTGCACCAGGCTGGGAAGACTGAATCTGCAATAGGTAAGCAGCTTGGTTTGAAGAAATCAACTGTGGGGAGCAATTATAGGAAATGGAAGACATTACAAGACCACTGATAATCTCCCTCGATCTGGGGCTCCACGCAAGATCTCACCCCGTGGGGTCAAAATGATCACAAGAACGGTGAGCAAAAATCCCAGAAGGGAAGGAGGGGGGACCTAGTGAATGACCTGCAGAGAGCTGGGACCAAAGTAACAAAGCCTACCATCAGTAACACACTACGCCGCCAGGGACTCAAATCCTGCAGTGCCAGACGGTCCCCCTGCTTAAGCCAGTACATGTCCAGGCCCGTCTGAAGTTTGCTAGAGTGCATTTGGATGATCCAGAAGAGGATTGGGAGAATGTCATATGGTCAGATGAAACCAAAATATAACTTTTGGTAAAAACTCAACTCGTCGTGTTTGAAGGACAAAGAATGCTGAGTTGCATCCAAAGAACACCATACCTACTGTGAAGCATGGGGGTGGAAACATATGCTTTGGGGCTGTTTTTCTGCAAAGGGACCAGGACGACTGATCCGTGTAAAGGAAAGAATGAATGGGGCCATGTATCGTGAGATTTTGAGTGAAAACCTCCTTCCAACAGCAAGGGCATTGAAGATGAAACGTGGCTGGGTCTTTCAGCATGACAATGATCCCAAACACACCCGCCCGGGCAGACGAAGGAGTGGCTTCGTAAGAAGCATTTCAAGGTCCTGGAGTGGCCTAGCCAGTCTCCAGATCTCAAACCCCATAGAAAATCTTTGGCGGGAGTTGAAAGTCTGTGTTGCCCAGCGACAGCCCCCAAAACATCACTGCTCTAGAGGAGATCTGCATGGAGGAATGGGCCAAAATACCAGCAACAGTGTGTGAAAACCTTGTGAAAGACATACAGAAAACGTTTGACCTGTGTCATTGCCAACAAAGGGTATATAACAAAGTATTGAGTAAACTTTGTTATTGACCAATCTATTATTTTCCACCATAATTTGCAAAAATAAATTCATTAAAAATCCTACAATGTGTTTCAGGATTTTTTTCTCCTCATTTTGTCTGTCATAGTTGACGTGTACCTATGATGAAAATTACAGGCCTCTCTCATCTTTTTAAGTGGGAGAACTTGCACAATTGGTGGCTGACTAAATACTTTTTTTCCCCACTTATATCCCACAATGATCTGAAGTTGTTGACAGAGGATGATTAGTACATTTACTCTGTTAAGGACTTCTATCCCATATTGTCCTGAGGTGTTTGACAGAGGAGGAGTACATTTAACCCCTTAAAGACTTATATCCCATTCTGATCTAAGGGTTGTGGTAGAAGTACATGTTATTCCTTAAGGACTTCTATCCCAGATTGACCTGAGGTTGTTGACCGAGGCATTCGGAAAGTATTCAGACCCCTTGAATCTTTCCACATTTTGTTACCTTACAGCCTTATTCGAAAATGTGATTAAATTATTTTTTCTCCTCATCAAGCTACACACAATACTCCATAATGATAAAGCAAAAACAGGTTTTTAGATTTTTTACTAATTTATTAAAAAATTTAAAACTGAAGTATCACATTTACATAAGTATTCAGACCCTTTACTCAGTACTTTGTTGAAGCACCTTTGGCAGTGATTACAACCTCGAGTCTTCTTGGGTATGACGCTACACACCTGTATTTGGGGAGTTTCTCCCATTCTTCTCTGCAGATCCTCTCAAGCTCTGTCAGGTTGGATGGGGAGCGTCGCTGCACAGCTATTTTCAGGTCTCCAGAGATGTTAGATCGGGTTCAAGTCCGGGCTCTGGCTGGGCCACTCAAGGACATTCAGAGACTTGTCCCGAAGCCACTCCTGCGTTGTCCTGGCTGTGTGCTTAGGGTCGTTGTCCTGTTGGAAGGTGAACCTGCACCCCAGTCTGAGGTCCTGAGAGCTCTGGAGCAGGTTTTCATCAAGGATCTCTCTGTACTTTGCTCCGTTCATCTTTCCCTCGACCTTGACTAGTCTCCCAGTCTCTGCCGCTGACAAACATCCCCACAGCATGATGCTGCCACCACCATGCTTCACATTAAGGATGGTGCCAGGTTTCCTCCAGACGTGACGCTTGGCATTCAGGCCAAAGAGTTCAATCTTGTTTTCATCAGACCAGAGAATCTTGTTTCTTGGTCTGAGAGTCTTTAGGTGCCTTTTGGCAAACTCCAAGCGGGCTGTCATGGGCCTTTTACTGAGGAGTGGCTTCCGTCTGACCACTCTACCATAAAGACCAGATTGGTGGAGTGCTGCAGAGATGGTTGTCCTTCTGGAAGGTTTTCCCATCTCCACAGAGGAACTCTGGAGCTCTGTCAGAGTGACAATCAGGTTATTCTCCCCGATCGCTCAGTTTGGCCGGGCGGCCAGCTCTAGGAAGAGTCTTGGTGGTTCCAAACTTCTTCCATTTAAGAATGATAGAGGCCACTGTGTTCTTGGGGACCTTCAGTGCTGCAGACATTTTTTGGTACCGTTCCCCAGATCTGTGCTTTGACACAATCCTGTCTCGGAAAACTACGGACAATTCTTTCAACCTCATGGCTTGGTTTTTTGCTCTGACATGCACTGTCAACTGTGGGACCTTATATAGACAGGTGTGTACCTTTTCAAATCATGTCCAATCAATTTAATTTACCACAGGTGGACTCCAATCAAGTTGTAGAAACATCTCAAGGATGATCAATGGAAACAGGATGCACCTGAGCTCAATTTAGAGTCTCATCGTTTTTTACCTTTAATAAATTAGCTAAAAAAAAAACGGTTTTTGCTTTGTCATTATGGGGTATTGTTTTTTAAATGCATTTTAGAGTAAGGCTGTAACATAACAAAATGTGGAAAAAGTCAAGGGGTCTGAATATGCACTGTATATTCCATATTGACCTGAGCTTGACAGAGGAGTAAATTAACTATCTTAAGTACTACTATCCCATATTAAACTGAGGTTGTCTCCTTTCCTGCACTCCTTTCCATCTCTCTCTGTGTCCTGATGTGGTCAGGAGGAATGTAAGTCTGAATGAAACTGGATTGCAGGGTTAGCAGAGAGCAGGGTGGGGTAGAGGTAGAGGGTCAGAGCCATGGTAGGTGTCTGCATTGTCAACATGCAATCTGGGTTAGAGTTAGCTGGACCTCATCAGGCGGACAACGTTCTGACAACATTCTGTTATCAGCTGTCTGAAGTAGCATTCTTTAGGCAAGGAGACGAAGATGGTCGTTTTACACAGGGCACATCCACAGGACAAAACCCTAACCCTCAGTTTATAGCCTTCATTCAAAATGTCCCCTTTGTAGCACAGCCAGGCTGTATATAATTGAATAGACCCAAAACCCTACAGTACCTGGCCCTGTTCAGAATGGAAACCTGGCTGAGCTTTCAGTCTCTCTGTTTCACCAGACTATTTATTTGGCTTCCATTTGACTACCTGTGAAGAATTTCATGGGATTTAAAGCTCCACACTGGATTGATTTAAAGCTCCACACTGGATTGATTTAAACCTCCAAACCTTTCACAATTCCTGACATTTAATCCTAGTACGAATGCCCTGTCTTAGGTCAGTTAGGATCACCACTTTATTTTAAGAATGTGAAATGTCAGAATATTAGTAGAGAGAATGATTTATTTCAGCTTTTATTTCTTTCGCACTTTTCGTCACATTCCCAGTGGGTCAGAAGTTTACATACACTCAATTAGTATTTGGTTGCATTGCCTTTAAATTGTTTAACTTGGGTCAAACGTTTCGGGTGGCCTTCCACAAGCTTCCCACAATAAGTTGGGTGAATTTTGGCCCATTCCTCCTGACAGAGCTGGTGTAACTGAGTCAGGTTTGTAGGCCTCCTTGCTCGCACACGCTTTTTCAATTCTGCCTACAGAGTTTCTATAGGATTGAGGTCAGGGCTTTGTGATGGCCACTCCAATACCTTGACTTTGTTGTCCTTAAGCCATTTTGCCACAACTTTGGAAGTATGCTTGGGTTCATTGTCCATTTGGAAGACCCATTTGGGCGACCAAGCTTCAGACAGAGGACATTTCTCCAAAAAGTACGATCTTTGTCCCAATGTGCAAGTTGCAAACCGTTAGTCTGGCTTTTTTATGGCGGTTTTGGAGCATTCCTTGCTGAGCGGCCTTTCAGGTTATGTCGATATAGGACTCGTTTTACTGTGGATATAGAGGTTTGTACCTGTTTCCTCCAGCATCTTCACAAGGTCCTTTTCAATGGGGATTGATTTGCATTTTTAGCACCAATGTACGTTCATCTCTAGGAGACAGAACGCTTCCTTCCTGAGCGGTATGACGGCTGCGTGGTCCCATGGGTTTATACTTGCATACTATTGTTTGTACAGATGAACGTGGTACCTTCAGGCATTTGGAAATTGCTCCCAAGGATGAACCAGACTTGTGGAGGTCTATTTTTTTTCTGAGGTCTTGGCTGATTTCCTATTGATTTTCCCATGATGTCAACAAAATTTGCGACACTGAGTTTGAAGGTTTACATCCACAGGTACACCTCCAATTGACGTAAATGAGCTTTAACTTCCTGACTGATGTCTTGAGATGTTGCTTCAATATATCCACATAATTTCCTTCCTCATGATGCCATCTATTTTGTGAAGTGCACCGGTCCCTCCTGCAGCAAAGCCTCCCACAGCATGATGCTGCCACCCCAGTGCTTCACGGTTGGGATGGTGTTCTTCGGCTTGCAAGGTCCCCCTTTTTCCTCCAAACATAACAATGGTCATTATGGCCAAACAGTTCTATTTTGTGTTCATCAGACCAGAGGACATTTCTCCAAAAGGTACGATCTTTGTCCCAATGTGCAGTTGCAAACCGTAGTCTGGCTTTTTTATGGCGGTTTTGGAGCAGTGGCTTCTTCCTTGCTGAGCGGCCTTTCAGGTTATGTCGATATAGGACTCGTTTTACTGTGGATATAGATACTTTTGCACCTGTTTCCTCCAGCATCTTCACAAGGTCCTTTGCTGTTGTTCTGGGATTGATTTGCATTTTTAGCACCAAAGTACGTTCATCTCTAGGAGACAGAACGCGACTCCTTCCTGAGCGGTATGACGGCTGCGAGGTCCCATGGTGTTTATACTTGCATACTATTGTTTGTACAGATGAATGTGGTACCTTCAGGCATTTGGAAATTGCTCCCAAGGATGAACCAGACTTGTGGAGGTCTACCATTTTTTTTCTGAGGTCTTGGCTGATTTCTATTGATTTTCCCATGATGTCAAGCAAAGAGGCACTGAGTTTGAAGGTAGGCCTTGAAATACATCCACAGGTAAACCTCCAATTGACTCAAATTATGTCAATTAGCCTATCAGAAGCTTCTAAAGCCATGACATAATTTTCTGGAATTTTCCAAGCTGTTTAAAGGCAAAGTCAACTTAGTGTATGTAAACTTCTGACCTACTGGAATTGTGATACAGTGAATTATTAAGTCAAATAATCTGTCTGTAAACAATTGTTGGAAAAATGACCTGTGTCATGCACAAAGTAGATGTCCTAACCGACTTGCTAAAACAATAGTTTGTTAACAAGAAATTTGTGGAGCGGTTGAAAAACAAGTTTTAACTTAAGTGTTTGTAAACTTTCGACTTCAAATCAAATTTAATTTGCCACATGCGCCGAATACAACAGGTGTAGACAGTCTCCTGAGGGGGAATAGGCTTTGTCGTGCCCTCTTCACGACTGTCTTGGTGTGTTTGGACCATGATAGTTCGTTGAAGCTCTCAACCTGTTCCACTACAGCCCCGTCGATGAGAATGGGGGCGTGCTCAGTCCTCTTTTTTTTCCTGTAGTCCACGATCATCTCCTTTGTCTTGGTCACATTGAGGGAGAGGTTGTTATCCTGGCACCACACGGCCAGGTCTCTGACCTCCTCCCTATAGGCTGTTTCATCGTTGTCGGTGATCAGGCCTACCACTGTTGTGTCCTCTGCAAACTTAATGATGGTGTTGGAGACGTGCCTGGCCATGCAGTCATGGGTGAACAGGGAGTACAGGAGGGGACTGAGCATGCACCCCTGAGGGGCCCCCGTGTTGAGGATCAGTGTGGCAGATGTGTTGTTACCTACCCTTACCACCTGGGGGCGGCCCGTCAGGAAGTCCAGGATACAGTTGCAGAGGGAGGTGTTTAGTCCCAGGATCCTTAGCTTAGTGATGAGCTTTGAGGGCACTATGGTGTTGAATGCTGAGCTGTAGTCAATGAATAGCATTCTCACGTAGGTGTTCCTCTTGTCAGGTGGGAAAGGGCAGTGTGGAGTGCAATAGAGATTGCATCATCTGTGGATCTGTTGGGGCAGTTTGCAAAAATTGGAGTGGGTCTAAGGTGTCCGGGATGATGGTGTTGATGTGAGCCATGACCAGCCTTTCAAAGCACTTCATGGCTACAGACATCAGTGCTACGGGTTGGTAGTCATTTAGGCAGGTTATCTTAGTGTCCTTGGGCATGGGGACTATGGTGGTCTGCTTGAAACATGTTGGTATTACCGACTGAGTCAGGGACATGTTGAAAATGTCAGTGAAGACACTTGCCAGTTGGTCAGCACATGCTCGGAGTACACGTCCTGGTAATCCGTCTGGCCCTTCGGCCTTGTGAATGTTGACCTGCTTAAAAGTCTAACTCACATCGGCTACGGAGAGCGTGATCACATAGTCATCCGGAACAGCTGGTGCTCTCATGCATGCTTCAGTGTTGCTTGCCTCGAAGCGAGCATAGAAGTGGTTTAGCACTTCTGGTAGGCTTGTGTCACTGGGCAGCTCGCGGCTGTGCTTCCCTTTGTAGTCTGTAATAGTTTTCAAGCCCTGCCACATCCAACGAGCGTCAGAGCCAGTGTAGTACGATTCAATCTTAGACCTGTATTGACTCTTTGCCTGTTTGATGGTTCGTCGGAGGGCATAGCGGGATTTCTTATAAGCGTCCGGGTTAGAGTCCCGCTCCTTGAAAGCAGCAGCTCTACCCTTTAGCTCAGTGCGGATGTTTCCTGTAATCCATGGCTTCTGGTTGGGGTATGTACGTACGGTCACTGTGGGGACGACATCATCGATGCATTTATTGATGAAGCCAGTGACTGATGTGGTGTACTCCTCAATGCTATCTGAAGAATCCCGGAACATGTTCCAGTCTGTGCTAGCAAAACAGTCCTGTAGCTTAGCATCTGCTTCATCTGACCACTTTTTTATTAACCGAGTCACTGGTGCTTCCTGCTTTAGTTTTTGCTTATAAGCAGGAATCAGCAGGATAGAGTTATGGTCAGATTTGCCAAATGGAGGGCGAGGGAGAGCTTTGTATGCGTCTCTTTGTGTGGAGTAAAGGTGGTCTAGAGTTTTTTTTCCTCTGGTTGCACATTTAACATGCTGGTAGAAATGAGGTAGAACGGATTTAAGTTTCCCTGCATTAAAGTCCCCGGCCACTAGGAGCGCTGCCTCTGGATGAGCGTTTTCCTGTTCCCTTATGGCCTTAGACAGCTCATTGAGTGTATAAGGCCACTGAGTCTATAAGGCTTGTGTCACTGGGCAGCTCACGGCTGTGCTTCAACTGTACATGTGCTTTGGGGAAGGAGGGATTGGGGCAAGTGTTTAAATTGTGCAGTATTTAGCAATAATAATGCGAGTCTGGTAGCAACAGTTGTAATGTGTGTGTAGCATGAATGTATGTGTGTGTGTGCATGTGTGCTAAGGTGTGGAGAATCAGAGCAGGTGGTCTGTCCAGTTCAAGTGTTCAGCAGTCTGATGGCTTGTATTGTATGGCCCTTCCTTTCCACTCCATGTCCCAGCCCAGCCCAGCCCAGCCCAGCCCAGCCCAGCCCAGCCCAGCCCAGCTGAAGCCCAGCAGCAGGCCAGCCCATATAACTTACGTAGCAGGTTAGGAGAATGAACGAAGCAGGTTAGGATAATTAACGTAGCAGGTTAGGATAATTAACGTAGCAGGTTAGGATAATTAATGTAGCAGGTTAGGATAATTAACGTAGCAGGTTAGGAGAATTAACGTACCAGGTTAGGAGAATTAACGTAGCAGGTTAGGATAATTAATGTAGCAGGTTAGGATAATTAACGTACCAGGTTAGGAGAATTAACGTACCAGGTTAGGAGAATTAACGTAGCAGGTTAGGATAATTAGGTTAAGGTTAGGAAAAGGGTTAGGTTAGCGAAAATGTTCTCCTAACCTGCTACGAAAAGTCACTTCTGGTGTGTTTTTAGGGAGTCCCCAGCAGCCAGCCGGACCGTCACGCTATTTTCTCAGTCTGGCCGTCAGCTCCTGTACAAAGCTGGATCTCTTCAGGCCGAGCAGAGCGCTCTGCAGAGCAGTAAGAGTGAAATGTTCAAATATTGGCCTTTCCTGTGTAGCTGGTTGGATGAAGGGGGAGAGGGAGAGTGACGCTGGGCGGCGTTGTCTGGCCTGTGGTCAGAGGCTGCTGCCAGGTCTATACAATGGGGATATGAACCCTACGGGTCAAAAGTAGTGCACTTAATAGGGAGGAAGGTTCCATTTGGGACGCAGGCAGAAGGTAGCCCTTCCCATGATCCTTAGGGAGAGAGGTAGAGGGGGAGAGAGGGACAGAGGGAGGAACATCTCAGCCTTAGTGAATCCCACTGTACACATGGCATGAAGGCTCCGCCCTCTCACAGTGCAATGCCTTCTGGGTGCGAGAGCAATCGCCCTGCTGCTCCTTTTCTAATGGTTTATTTTTTAGATCTGACTGGGCCTGAGACACTGAAGAACATCTCTCTGGCAATAATCACCTTGAATTTCATACAGACACTCAGCCACAGGTTGAAGACACTGCAGGAGAGAATAGACAGACTGTAATGTTAGTGTTACTTGGAGGAGATATTGTGTTGTGTTTGTACCAGAGGTGGGGCCTTTCCTGATCTCATGACCTGGTCAAGTAAGACTCTGGGTCCTATGACTAAATGTTGTTATTATAGATAGCTTCCCTTTTCATTACTATAGGGCTCGGGGTCATGGGAATTGGAAACACTCCTGGCCTAAGGTGGATCAAACCCTTTCAAACTACCACAAACCTTATTATTCATTCTGAATCTGATATCAAAAGAGCCAGAGACAACACCTTCCATGGACAACATACTCTGTAGTTTAGTGAACTACTATGGCAGGGCTGAGTGTTATGCAAAGAATGGTTATAATGTCTTTAAATATGAATTTCACTCTATACACACAATGTTAAGCAGTGGAATAACTAAAAGACAGGCTTCAATGTAGAAAAGTATTTTAAGTCATAAAAGCTTCTAGCCGCTCCTCATCTCATCATTCCATTGGTTTTGTCTTGTTTATTACACACACCTGGTTCATATCCCCTCATCAGTACCTGTATAAGTGTTCCCTCTGCCCCCCCCCTTGTCTTTGTGTGTGATTGTTTATTGTGGAGGTTCTATTAGCTCCGTGGAGCTCTTTGTTATTTTGTATCGCTGGGTTATGTTCATCCGTGTGATTCGTTGTTTTTCCAGTGCGCCTGTTTTCCGCACTGAAGTGTTTGACGCATTGCTGCGTACTACTGTGTTCGGAAGAAACCTTTTATTCTGTGATTTTCCCTCCTGCGCTTAACTCCTTCAAATCACCCATCACAAGGTGTGTTCGTAAATTTAATCTGGAGTGTCAGAGTGCGCTCTGGGCGTTCGTAAACTCAGAGCCTTGTCAGATTGTCCGTTCGTAAATTCAGAGTGTTTCGCTCTCTGAGTGTTCAGAGCGCACACTGGACGCTCTGGCCGAGGAGTCGGGTTGATCCGAGCGTTCTGACCTAACAACAGCAGTCAAGCACCCAAGCTAACTGGCTAATGTTGGCTAGCTTGTTTACATTCAAATGGCTCTCCTGTGAAGCAGTGACGCGCGACATACACCTAGTTTCCTGAAACAAGTCACAAATATATTTTGAATGACCCTACCAACTATCCCTACTCTCATTAAAACCCACCACCTTGTTCCACTACTTTAACCCTATCTGATCCTACCCCAGGCCAACGACCTGAGAGGATGTGACTCCACCACTCAACACACCCTGTAATCCTTCTGAAGTCAAATCTCGTACCCCCAATTACTTCTCTGTAGCTGCCACCACAACATCTATTTTCTGTGACTTACGTTCCATCTCTGCGGTACAGTTGAAACACATATCACTCATTGGCCTATAACTCTGTTCTGGCACAGATCTACTATTCACAGGGATCCTCTCAGAATCCCTCACCCTTGATCCATCCTCCTCTACTTTCTGCCCTGCCTCAGCATACGACACCTTCAGCACAACTCTGACCCTGGCCACCTCAACCTGCCTCTCTCGCACCCTGACCCTGGACACCTCAACCTGCCTCTCTCTCACCCTGACCCTGACCCTGGCCACCTCAACCTGCCTCTCTCGCACCCTGACCCTGGCCACCTCAACCTGCCTCTCTCTCACCGGCCACCTCAACCTGCCTCTCTCTCACCGGCCACCTCAACCTGCCTCTCTCACACCCTGACCCTGGCCACCTCAACCTGCCTCTTTCTCACCGGCCACCTCAACCTGCCTCTCTCTCACCCTGACCCTGGCCACCTCAACCTGCCTCTCTCGCACCCTGACCCTGGCCACCTCAACCTGCCTCTCTCGCACCCTGACCCTGGCCACCTCAACCTGCCTCTCTCTCACCGGCCACCTCAACCTGCCTCTCTCTCACCGGCCACCTCAACCTGCCTCTCTCACACCCTGACCCTGGCCACCTCAACCTGCCTCTCTCTCCACCGGACACCTCAACCTGCCTCTCTCACATCCTGACCCTGGCCACCTCAACCTGCCTCTCTCGCACCCTGACCCTGGCCACCTCAACCTGCCTCTCTCGCACCCTGACCCTGGCCACCTCAACCTGCCTCTCTCTCACCGGCCACCTCAACCTGCCTCTCTCTTCCCGGACACCTCCGATCCCCAGCATCATGGGCACACCTACAGTTGACATAAATAAATGTTGTCATAAATGGGCATATCATCATTTTCACAATTTCACAGTATTATTCCAACCTCATAGTGTGGATATATATATATATAAACACACAGGGAAACATACAGTTATGAATATAACTCCTGTTCCCTGAAGGAGGAAACGAGGTGTAACATACTGTACTATGGCGAGTCAACGACCAATCAAATCCAATCAAATTGTATTTGTCGCATACACATGTTTAGCAGATGTTATTGCGGGTGTAGCGGAATGCTTGTGTTCCTAGCTCCAACAGTGCAGTAATATCTAACAATTCTAAAAATAAAATAATGGAATTAAGAAATATAGAAATATTAGGAAAAGCAATGTTGGAGTCCGGAGTAGAAATATATATACAGTGCCAGTCAAACGTTTGGACACACCTACTCATTCAAGGGTTTTTCTTTATTTTTACTATTTTCTACATTGTAGAATAATAGTGAAGATATCAAAACTATGAAATAACACATATGGAATCATGTAGTAACCCAAAAAGTGTTAAACAAATCAAAATATATTTTATATTTGAGATTCTTCAAATAGCCACCCTTTGCCTTGATGACAGCTTTGCACACTCTTGGCATTCTCTCAACCAGCTTCATGAGGTAGTCACCTGGAATGCATTTCAATTAACAGGTGTACCTTCTTAAAAGTTAATTTGTGGAATTTCTTTCCTTCTTAATGCATTTGAGCCAATCAGTTGTGTTGTGACAAGGTAGGGGTGATATACAGAAGATAGCCCTATTTGGTAAAAGACCAAATCCATATTATGGCAAGAACAGCTCAAATAATCAAAGAGAAACGACAGTCCATCATTACTTTAAGACATGAAGGTCAGTCAATACGGAACATTTCAAGAACTTTTAAAGTTTCTTCAAGTGCAGTCGCAAAACCCATCAAGCGCTATGATAAAACTGGCTCTCATGAGGACCGCCACAGGAAAGGAAGACCCAGAGTTACCTCTGCTGCAAAGGATAAGTTCATTACATTTACCAGCCTCAGAAATTGCAGCCCAAATAAATGCTTCACAGAGTTCAAGTAACAGACACATCTCAACATCAACTGTTCAGAGGAGACTGTGTGAATCAGGCCTTCATGGTCAAATTTCTGCAAAGAAACTACTACTAAAGAACACCAATAAGAAGAAGAGACTTGCTTGGGCCAAGAAGCATGAGCAATTGACATTAGACTGGTGGAAATCTCTCATTTGGTCTGATGAGTCCAAATTGGAGATTTTTGGTTCCAACCGCCGTGTCTTTGTGAGACGCAGAGAAGGTGAACGGATTATCTCCGCATGTGTGGTTCCCACCGTGAAGCATGGAGGAGGAGGTGTGATGGTGTGGGGGTGTTTTGCTGGTGACACTGTGATTTATTTAGAATTCAAGGCACACTTAACCAGCATGGCTACCACAGCATTCTGCAGCGATACGCCATCCCATCTGGTTTGCGCTTAGTGGGACTATCATTTGTTTTTCAACAGGACAATGACCCAAAACACACCTCCAGGCTGTGTAAGGGATATTTTACCAAGAAGGAGAGTGATGGAGTGCTGCATCAGATGACCTGGCCTCCGCAATCACCTGACCTCAACCCAACTGAGATGGTTGGGGATGAGTTGGACTGCAGAATGAAGGAAAAGCAGCCAACAAGTGCTCAGCATATGTGGGATCTCCTTCAAGACTGTTGGATAAGCATTCCTCATTAAGCTGGTTGAGAGAATGCCAAGAGTGTGCAAAGTTGTCTTCAAGGCAAAGGGTGGGTACTTTGTTTAACACTTTTCTGGTTACTACATAATTCCTTATATATTATTTTATAGTTTTGATGTCTTCACTATTATTCTACAATGTAGAAATTAGTAAAAATAAAGAGAAACCCTTGAATGAGTAGGTGTGTCCAAACTTTTGAAGGGTTCTGTACATACAGTATATATACATGATGGGATGTATGGGACAGTATGTGGATAGAATATGTAGTATATCTGAAGAATACATGGACAGAATAGTATATATACAGCAATAGTTGAATAGGATGGCCTTGACTATAATACATTATATACATATGAGATGAGTAAAACAGTATGTAAACATTATTAAAGTGACCAGTGATTCCATGTCTATGTACATAGGGCAGCAGCCTCTAAGGTGCAGGGATGTAAACCAGGGTATCCAGCTATGACAGTGACTAAGTTCAGGGCAGGGTACTGGTGGAGGCCGGCTAGTGACAGTGACTAAGTTCAGGGCAGGGTACTGGGTGGATGCCGGCTAGTGACAGTGACTAAGTTCAGGGCAGGGTACTGGGTGGAGGCCGGCTAGTGACAGTGACTAAGTTCAGGGCAGGGTACTGGGTGGAGGCCGGCTAGTGACAGTGACTAAGTTCAGGGCAGGGTACTGGGTGGATGCCGGCTAGTGACAGTGACTAAGTTCAGGGCAGGGTACTGGGTGGATGCCGGCTAGTGACAGTGACTAAGTTCAGGGCAGGGTACTGGGTGGATGCCGGCTAGTGATGGCTATTTAACAGTCTGATGGCCTTGAGATAGAAGCTGTTTTTCAGTCTCTCGGTCCCAGCTTTGATGCACCTGTACTGACATCGCCTTCTGGATGATAGTGGGGTGAACAGACCGTCGCTCGGGTGGATGAGGTCCTTGATGAACTTCTTGGCCTTCCTTTGACACCTGGTGCTGTAGATGTCCTGAAGGGCAGGCAGTGTGCTCCCGGTGATGCATTGGGCTGACCGCACCACCCTCTGGAGAGCCCTGCGGTTGTGGACGGCGCAGTTGCCATACCAGGTGGTGATAAAGTGTGACAGGATGCTCTCAATGGTGCATCTGTAAAAGTTTGTGAGGGAATAGAGCTTCATGTAGTCATGGCTCTATGTAGTACTGTGCGCCTCCCATAGTCTGTTCTGGACTTGGGGACTGTGAAGAGACCTCTGGTGGCATGTCTTGTGGGGTATGCATGGGTGTCCGAGCTGTGTGACAGTAGTTCAAACAGACAGCTCGTTGCATTCAACATGTCAATACCTCTCACAAATACAAGTAGTGATGAAGTCAATCTCTCCTCCACTTTGATCCAGGAGAGATTGACATGCATATTATTAATGTTAGCTCTCTGGCCAAGCCGTGCTGCCCTGTTCTGAGCCAATTTCAATTTTCCTAAGTACCAGCATCCAAAAGAAAATACAAAACCTTTGTAGAGCACAAATATGTTCTGCCAATAGTCGCCTCTTTTACAACAGACGCACAATACACAGGACTGGGATCAGTGGAGGAGCTAGCCATCGTTCACACATCCAATACCTTAGCTAGCTAGTAACCACATGTTGAATTGAACTGGGATCAGTGGAGGAGCCTAGCCATCGTTCACACATACAATACCTTAGCTAGCTAGTAACCACATGTTGAATTCAGAATGTTCATATCATCCTAACAAGTACAATTACAATAGCATCTTGACAATACCATTCACTTATGAGTAAATTCTAAATATACAACATTATTCATGAACAAAACACTGTGTGTCATGACTTTGTGCTTAAAGGAATCTAAATTTTCTGAAGACGACAGACAAAGTGTGCCTAATATATGAACCTGGTGGAATTCACAACGTATTTTAACAACTGTTACACCTTGTTGATAATGCTGTTAAGAAGGCAGAGCAGCACTTTATCATGGACAGACTTCTCCCCATCTTAGCTACTGTTGTATCGATATGTTTTGACCATGACAGTTTACACAGTCCAGGGTTACTCCAAGCAGTTTAGTCACCTCAACTTGCTCAATTTCCACATAATTCATTACAAGATTGAGTTGAGGTTTAGGGTTGATTGAATGATTTGTCCCAAATACAATGCTTTTAGTTGTTGAAATATTTAGGACTAACTTATTCCTTGCCACCCATTCTGAAACTAACTGCTGCTCTTTGTTAAGTGTTGCAGTCATTTCAGTCGCTGTAGTAGCTGACGTGTATAGTGTTGAGTCAACCGCATATATAGACACACTGGCTTTACTCATTAGTAAAGATTGAAAAAAGTAAGGGGCCTAGACAGCTGCCCTGGGGAATTCCTAATTCTACCTGGATTTGTTGGAGAGGCTTCCATTAAAGAACACCCTCTGTGTTCTGTTAGACAGGTAACTCTTTATTCACATTATAGCAGGGGGTGTAAAGCCATAACACATACGTTTTACCAGCAACAGACTATGATCTATAATGTCAAAAGCCACACTGAAGTCTAACAAAACAGCCCCCACAATCTTTTTATCATCAATTTCTCTCAGCCAATCATTAGTCATTTGTGTAAGTACTGTGCTTGTTGAATGTCCTTATAAGCTTGCTGAAAGTCTGTTGTCAATTTGTTTACTGTAAAATAGCATGCTGATTGGATGGCTCTTTGAGGCAGTAATGGGGGCTTTACTATTCTTGGGTAGCAGAATGACTTTAGCTTCCCTCCAGGCCTGGGGGCACACACTTTCTAGTAGGCTTAAATTGAAGATATACCTAATATAGCTAATAGGAGTGGCAATATCGTCCGCTATTATCCTCAGCAATTTTCCACCCAAGTTGATGTTACTGCCATGCACCTAAATAATACCATGGTATAAATGAGGCTATACCATGGTATTATTTAGGTATATGGCAGTACCATCATACTTCAAAACTAAAACCATGGTCTGAATCATGAAAATGTATCATGGTTTTAGCTTTGAAATATGATGGTACTGCCATGCACCTAACTAATACCATGGTATAGATGTGGATCATGGAAATACTATGTTTTTAAACTGCATTATACGTTCTACCATGGTAACGCACAATTATGCTAAGTGGTACCAAACATTACAATGGCATTATAATTACATTTGACATTTTAGTCATTTAGCAGACACTCTTATCCAGAGCGACTTACAGTAGTGAGTGCATACATTTTCATACGTTTCTCATACTTGCTCCCCGTCGGAATCAAACCCACAACCCTGACGTTGCAAGCGCCATGCTCTACCAACTTCATTTATTTGATGCATTAAATAATTAAACCCCGCAAGGTCAGGGATGTTTAATTTATATACCAGTACGGGCAAGTTTCTGATAAAGTCAGAGGCAGGCTACTATTCTTGGTCTTAGTTTGTCTGTAACATAAAAGGGAAATAGTTGCTGTGTAAAAGGGGTAATACTTTGTGTATTAATTGTACCATTTTTTGCTCATGTTTGGGTTCCCTGTGTTGCCAACCTGAAATATGGGAGAATGTGAGAGATATAATGGTAGCCTAATCTCTGGCATGTTGTAATCATTTACAGTATTTATAGTCAAGGGGTGTTGTGCTTATTTCAGCCGGATGTTTGTCCCGGACAATGCCAGTTCCCCGGTCCTGGAATGGGCACATTCCTCAAGACTGACTTGTCATCCGACGACGCTTTAGGTGGCCTTCCATGATTCCTGATGTCTCTGCATTCACCGCCGCCTGCACTGTGTGTGCACAAAATAAGACTCAGCGGCAAGATCCGGCTGGCCTTCTTCAACCACTCCCTGTTCCTTACCGCCCCTGGTCCCATATATCCCTGGACTTTGTTACTGGTCTTCCTCCGTTAGATGGCAACACCACTATCCTGATGGTGGTGGATAGGTTTTCTAATGCCGCCCATTTTATTCCCCTTCCCAAGTTACCCTCAGCCAAGGAGACAGCTCAGCAGCTCACGGATCCATGGACTTCCGGTCGACATGGTCTCCGATCGTGGTCCTCAGTTCTCGTCTATGTTCTGGAAGGCGTTCTGCACCCTCATTGGGTCGTCGGCCAGCCTGTCCTCTGGTTTTCTCCCCCAATCTAACGGCCAATCGGAGCGAGCCAATCAGGACCTGGAGACAGCTCTTCATTGACTCGTCTCCGCCAACCCCACCACCTAAGGGCGAGAGCCAGCAACTAATGTGGGTGGAATACGCCGTAAGACCCTTCCCTGCTCGCCCTTCGAATGTTCCATGGGATATCAGCCCCCGCTCTTCCCTGAGCAAGAGGAAGAAGTCAGCATACCCTCTGCCCAGATGTTTGTCCGCCGCTGTTGCCGTACCTGGAAGAGAGCCCGGGCCGCTCTTCTGAAGACCACATCCAGGTATCAGTGACGGGCGGATCGCCACCGGACCCCTGCTCCCCGCTATCGGCTCGGGCAGAGGGTATGGCTTTCAACTTGGGACCTGCCCCTCCGGGTGGAGTCCCGTAAACTTTCTCCCCGTTTCATCTGCCCTTTCCCCATCTCTAAAATCCTTCACCCCTCTGCTGTTCATCTTCTGTTGCCCCGCACCCTCCGTATACATCCCACTTTTAATGTGTCTAGGATTGAACCTCTGTCTCACAGCCCTTTGTCTCCTGTTTCTTGTCTCATCAAGCCTACCAGCGTGTTTTTCCGTACTCCTGTTTTCTCTAGTCTCTGTTTTCTAGTCCTCCCGGTTCAGACTATTTCTGCCTACCCTGACCCTGAGCCCACCTGCCCTACCATTCTGCCTGCCCTGACCCCGAGCCTGCCTGCCATCTTGTACCTATCTGACTCTGACCTGGTTTACGAACATCTGCCTGCCCTGACCCTGAGCCTGCCTGCCGCCCTGTACCTGTCGGACTCGAACCGAGTAACGAACCTCTGCCTGTCCTCGACCTGCCCTTTGCCTGCCTCCTGTGGTTTAATAAACTACTCTGAGTATTGAACCTTCCATCTCCTGTGTCTGCATCTGGGTCATATCATGAGTCGTGTTAGTAAAATGGCTTTATAAATGAAAACATGGCAATGTACAGTGAGGGAAAAAAGTATTTGATCCCCTGCTGATTTTGTACGTTCGCCCACTGACAAAGACATGATCAATCTATCATTTTAATGGTAGGTTTATTTGAACAGTGAGAGACAGAATAACAACAAAAAAATCCAGAACAATGCATGTCAAAAATGTTATAAATTGATTTGCATTTTAATGAGGGAAATAAGTATTTGACCCCTCTGCAAAACATGACTTAGTACTTGGTGGCAAAACCCTTGTTAGCAATCACAGAGGTCAGACGTTTCTTGTAGTTGGCCACCAGGTTTGCACACATCTCAGGAGGGATTTTGTCCCACTCCTCTTTGCAGATCTTCTCCAAGTCATTAAGGTTTCAAGGCTGACGTTTGGCAACTCGAACCTTCAGCTCCCTCCACAGATTTTCTATGGGATTAAGGTCTGGAGACTGGCTAGGCCACTCCAGGACCTTAATGTGCGTCTTCTTGAGCCACTCCTTTGTTGCCTTGGCCGTGTGTTTTGGGTCATTGTCATGCTGGAATGTCATGCTACCCATTTTCAATGCCCTGGCTGAGGGAAGGAGGTTCTCACCCACGATTTGACGGTACATGGTCCCGTCCATCGTCCCTTTGATGCGGTGAAGTTGTCCTGTCCCCTTAGCAGAAAAACACCCCCAAAGCATAATGTTTCCACCTCCATGTTTGATGGTGGGGATGGTGTTCTTGGGGTCATAGGCAGCATTCCTCCTCCTCCAAACACAGCGAGTTGAGTTGATGGCAAAGAGCTCCATTTTGGTCTCATCTGACCACAACACTTTCACCCAGTTCTCCTCTGAATCATTCAGATGTTCATTGGCAAATTTCAGATGGGCCTGTATATGTGCTTTCTTGAGCAGGGGGACCTTGCGGGCGCTGCAGGATTTCAGTCCTTCACGGCGTAGTGTGTTACCTATTGTTTTCTTGGTGACTATGGTCCCAGCTGCCTTGAGATCATTGACAAGATCCTCCCGTGTAATTCTGGGCTGATTTATGACCGTTCTCATGATCATTGCAACTCCACGAGGTGAGATCTTGCATGGAGCCCCAGGCCGAGGGAGATTGACAGTTCTTTTGTGTTTCTTCCATTTGCAATTAATCGCACCAACTGTTGTCACCTTCTCAACAAGCTGCTTGGCGATGGTCTTGTAGCCCATTCCAGCCTTGTGTAGGTCTACAATCTTGTCCCTGACATCCTTGGAGAGCTCTTTGGTCTTGGCCATGGTAGAGAGTATGGAATCTGATTGATTGATTGCTTCTGTGGACAGGTGTCTTTTATACAGGTAACAAACTGAGATTAGGAGCACTCCCTTTAAGAGTGTGTTCCTAATCTCAGCTCATTACCTGTATAAAAGACACCTGGGAGCCAGAAATCTTTCTGATTGAGAGGGGGTCAAATACTTATTTCCCTCATTAAAATGCAAATCAATTTATAACATTTTTGACATGCGTTTTTCTGGATTTATTTGTTGTTATTGTTATTCTGTCTCTCACTGTTCAAATAAACCTACCATTAAATGTATAGACTGATCATGTCTTTGTCAGTGGGCAAACGTACAAAATCAGCAGGGGATCAAATACTTTTTTCCCTCACTGTATCAACCTACAGTGCATTCGGAAAGTATTCAAACCACTTGACTTTTTCAAACATTTTGTTTCGTTACAGCCTTATTCTAAAATTGATGAAATTGTTTTTTCCCCCCTCATCAGTCTACACACAATACCCCATAATGAGAAAGCAAAAACAGGTTTTTCAAAACTGTAGTTCAGATAGAGCCTGGTCAACTGTGGGGGCAATAGCATACACAACAGTATCATCGCAATTCAAGTGCAGGTTACAGTTTTTTACAGACAAGTCGATATTGTTAATGTAAACAGTAAAAAGTACAGGACCCAAAATTGTATTTATACATTTCTTAATTTCATTATTTTACTTTTAGATGTGTGTGTATTGTTGTGAATTGTTAGATATTACTGCACTGTTAGAGCTAGGAACAAAAGTATTTGGCTACACCTGCAATAACACCTGCAATAATATCTGCAAAATATTTGTATGCGACCAATACAATTTGATTTAATTTGATTTGAGTTCTGTCAAGTAATTTTTAAACCAGTTACATGCAGCCTGGTCTAGGCCAATTGAAGAAAGCCTCAGACTTAGCAATGAGTGATCAACAGTATCGAAAGCCTTTGACAGGTCAATGAAGAGGGCAGCACAATGTCGCCTTTTATCCATACAGTTAACCACATCATTTATAACTAGGGATGCAGCAGAGATAGTGCTATGACCTGGTCTAAAACCAGACTGATGTACATTTAGAATACATTTCAAAGATAATAAATATCTTAGCTGATAATTAATCAAGGATTCTATTATTTTAGGCAAGAAAGTTTAGAAATAGGGCAATAATTTAATTCCAATAACCTTGGGGATAGTACCAGATATAATTATCAGGTAAAAAATATGGCTTAATGATTCAGCAATCAGGGGGGCAAAGGGCTGCAGCAGAAGTGGATGTTTTTTTTTTACATCAATATTAAGCAAGGCATCTAGCACATCACAGAAAGTAAATTGCTGAAGTGAAAACTAAGATTCACTAGAAATTGATGTGTTAAAATTGCTACATAGTCAGTTTTCTTTGCTTTTGCCCAGGCCTGATTTCTCATCTGAATGAGCCCAGATAGCTCAGAAGAAAACCAAGGGTTAGATCCATCTTTTACTATGAATTGTTTAAAAGGGGCGTGTTTATCTGCCAGATAAATAAATAGAAGAAATGTTCTAGAACCATCTCAGGGTTAGGGTTAGGGTTACAGGGTCAGGAATACAGGAGACTAAATCAGAGTAGAACATGTCATGTAAAAAAACTTGAGGAGAAAAATGTATCGTATTAATTAAACAAGGATTAGTATTTTGCGGTTTAGTATCTCTAAAACATACTATGTGACAGTGATCACTGAGATCATATGCAAATACTCCACTAGACAAATATTTATGGGGGTTATTAGTAAGAATTAAACCAATCAATGTTTTTCACATTTAGCCTGTGAATTTTGAGATCAATTGAGTCAGATTAAAATCAACGCATATACAGTGGGGGGAAAAAGTATTTAGTCAGCCACCAATTGTGCAAGTTCTCCCACTTAAAAAGATGAGAGAGGCCTGTAATTTTCATCATAGGTACACGTCAACTATGACAGACAAATTGAGAAAAACATATCCAGAAAATCACATTGTAGGATTGTTAATGAATTTATTTGCAAATTATGGTGGAAAATAAGTATTTGGTCACCTACAAACAAGCAAGATGTCTGGCTCTCACAGACCTGTAACTTCTTCTTTAAGAGGCTCCTCTGTCCTCCACTCGTTACCTGTATTAATGGCACCTGTTTGAACTTGTTATCAGTATAAAAGACACCTGTCCACAACCTCAAACAGTCACACTCCAAACTCCACTATGGCCAAGACCAAAGAGCTGTCAAAGGACACCAGAAACAAAATTGTAGACCTGCACCAGGCTGGGAAGACTGAATCTGCAATAGGTAAGCAGCTTGGTTTGAAGAAATCAACTGTGGGAGCAATTATTAGGAAATAGAAGACATACAAGACCACTGATAATCTCCCTCAATCTGGGGCTCCACGCAAGATCTCACCCCGTGTGGTCAAAATGATCACAAGAACGGTGAGCAAAAATCCCAGAACCACACAGGGGGACCTAGTGAATGACCTGCAGAGAGCTGGGACCAAAGTAACAAAGCCTACCATCAGTAACACACTATGCCGCCAGGGACTCAAATCCTGCAGTGCCAGACGTGTCCCCCTGCTTAAGCCAGTACATGTCCAGGCCCGTCTGAAGTTTGCTAGAGTGCATTTGGATGATCCAGAAGAGGATTGGGAGAATGTCATATGGTCAGATGAAACCAAAATAGAACTTTTTGGTAAAAACTCAACTCGTCGTGTTTGGAGGACAAAGAATGCTGAGTTGCATACAAAGAACACCATACCTACTGTGAAGCATGGGGGTGGAAACATCATGCTTTGGGGCTGTTTTTCTGCAAAGGGACCAGGACGACTGATCCGTGTAAAGGAAAGAATGAATGGGGCCATGTATCGTGAGATTTTGAGTGAAAACCTCCTTCCATCAGCAAGGGCATTGAAGATGAAACGTGGCTGGGTCTTTCAGCATGACAATGATCCAAAAACACACCGCCCGGGCAACGAAGGAGTAGCTTCGTAAGAAGCATTTCAAGGTCCTGGAGTGGCCTAGCCAGTCTCCAGATCTCAACCCCATAGAAAATCTTTGGAGGGAGTTGAAAGTCTGTGTTGCCCAGCGACAGCCCCAAAACATCACTGCTCTAGAGGAGATCTGCATGGAGGAATGGGCCAAAATACCAGCAACAGTGTGTGAAAACCTTGTGAAGACTTACAGAAAACGTTTGACCTGTGTCATTGCCAACAAAGGGTATATAACAAAGTATTGAGAAACTTTTGTTATTGAACAAATACTTATTTTCCGCCATAATTTACAAATAATTTCATAAAAAATCCTACAATGTGATTTTCTGGATTTTTTTTCCTCATTTTGTCTGTCATAGTTGACGTGTACCTATGATGAAAATTACAGGCCTCTCTCATCTTTTTAAATGGGAGAACTTGCACAATTGGTGGCTGACTAAATACTTTTTTCCCCCACTGTACTCTTAAATTGATCAGAGGCCAAACCAGATTCAAATCCTCTAAAATGACCAACCGAGGACAGAAAAGGTGTTAAACACTCAGATATACCATCGTCTCTTATAACCAAAAAGAGCTTCTGGATATCAGGACAGCGATTACTCACCTCGTATTGGTTGAAGATTTTTTCTTCAACGAGGCGGCCGCGAAGGATATCATACAGACACCCGACAAGGCCCAAATCCCCGCCATTCGCGTGAGGAAGAGACAGAGATATCGTGGATGTAGATCGGGGTGCCTTGCAAGGATCCGACGGCGAGCGAGTAAACTGCCTCTTCCATCAATCCTATTAGCCAATCTTCAATCATTGGAAAACAAATTGGATGACCTAAGATTACGGTTATCCTACCAACGGGACATTAAAAACTGTAATATCTTATGTTTCACCGAGTCGTGGATAACATACAGCTAGCGGGCTATACGCTACATCGGCAGGATAGAACGGCTGACTCCGGTAAGACAAGGGGTGGCAGTCTGTGTATATTTGTAAACAACAGCTGGTGCACAAAATCAAATACTAAGGAAGTCTCGAGGTTTTGCTCGCCTGAGGTAGAGTATCTTATGATAAGCTGTAGACCACACTATTTACCAAGAGAGTTTTCATCTATATTTTTCATAAATGTCTATTTACCACCACAAACCAATGCTGGCATTAAGATTGCACTGAATGAGTTGTATAAGGCCATAAATCAACAGGAAAATGCTCATCCAGATGCAGCGCTCCTAGTGGCCGGGGACTTTAATGCAGGGAAACTTAAATCCGTTCTACCTAATTTCTACCAGCATGTTAAATGTGCAACCAGAGGAAAAAAAACTCTAGACCACCTTTACTCCACACACAGAGACGCATACAAAGCTCTCCCTCGCCCTCCATTTGGCAAATCTGACCATAACTCTACCCTCCTGATTCCTGCTTATAAGCAAAAGCAGGAAGCACCAGTGACTCGGTTAATAAAAAAGTGGTCAGATGACGCAGATGCTAAGCTACAGGACTGTTTTGCTAGCACAGACTCAAACATGTTCTGGGATTCTTCAGACAGCATTGAGGAGTACACCACATCAGTCACTGGCTTCATCAATAAGTGCATCGATGATGTCGTCCCCACAGTGACCGTACGTACATACCCCAACCAGAAGCCATGGATTACAGGAAACATCCGCACTGAGCTAAAGGGTAGAGCTGCTGCTTTCAAGGAACGGGACTCTAACCCGGACGCTTATAAGAAATCCCGCTATGCCCTCAGACGAACCATCAAACAGGCAAAGAGTCAATACAGGACTAAGATTGAATCGTACTACACTGGCTCTGACGCTCGTTGGATGTGGCAGGGCTTGAAAACTATTACAGACTACAAAGGGAAGCACAGCCGCGAGCTGCCCAGTGACACAAGCCTACCAGAAGTGCTAAACCCCTTCTATGCTCACTTCGAGGCAAGCAACACTGAAGCATGCATGAGAGCACCAGCTGTTCCGGATGACTATGTGATCACGCTCTCCGTAGCCGATGTGAGTAAGACTTTTAAGCAGGTCAACATTCACAAGGCCGCAGGGCCAGACGGATTACCAGGACGTGTACTCCGAGCATGTGCTGACCAACTGGCAAGTGTCTTCACTGACATTTTCAACATGTCCCTGACTGAGTCTGTAATACCAACATGTTTCAAGCAGACCACCATAGTCCCCGTGCCCAAGGACTCTAAGATAAACTGCCTAAATGACTACCGACCCGTAGCACTGACGTCTGTAGCCATGAAGTGCTTTGAAAGGCTGGTCATGGCTCACATCAACAGCATTATCCCAGAAACTCTAGACCCACTCCAATTTGCATACCGCCCCAACAGATCCACAGATGATGCAATCTCTATTGCACTCCACACTGCCCTTTCCCACCTGGACAAGAGGAACACCTACGTGAGAATGCTATTCATTGACTACAGCTCAGCAGTCAACACCATAGTGCCCCTCTAAGCTCATCACTAAGCTAAGGATCCTGGGACTAAAACACCTCCCTCTGCAACTGGATCCTGGACTTCCTGACGGGCCGCCCCCAGGTGGTAAGGGTAGGTAACAACACATCTGCCACACTGATCCTCAACACGGGGGGCCCCTCAGGGGTGCGTGCTCAGTCCCCTCCTGTACTCTCTGTTCACCCATGACTGCATGGCCAGGCACGACTCCAACACCATCATTAAGTTTGCCGATGACACAACAGTGGTAGGCCTGATCACCGACAACGATGAGACAGCCTATAGGGAGGAGGTCAGAGACCTGGCCGTGTGGTGCCAGGACAACAACCTCTCCCTCAACGTGACCAAGACAAAGGAGATGATTGTGGACTACAGAAAAAAAAAGAGGACTGAGCACGCCCCCATTCTCATCGACGGGGGCTGTAGTGGAACAGGTTGAGAGCTTCAAGTTCCTTGGTGTCCACATCACCAACGAACTATCATGGTCCAAACACACCAAGACAGTCGTGAAGAGGGCACGACAAAGCCTTTTCCCCCTCAGGAGACTGAAAAAGATTTGGCATGGGTCCTCAGATCCTCAAAAATTCTACAGCTGCACCATCGAGAGCATCCTGACTGGTTGCATCACCGCCTGGATGGCAACTGCTTGGCCTCTGACCGCAAGGCACTACAGAGGGTAGTGCGTACGGCCCAGTACATCACTGGGGCCAAGCTTCCTGCCATCCAGGACCTCTATACCAGGCGGTGTCAGAGGAAGGCCCTCAAAATTGTCAAAGACTCCAGCCACCCTAGTCATAGACTGTTCTCTCTGCTACCCGCACGGCAAGCGGTACCGGAGTGCCAAGTCTAGGTCCAAAAGACTTCTCAACAGCTTCTACCCCCAAGCCATAAGACTCCTGAACAGCTAATCATGGCTACCCGGACTATTTGCACTGCCCCCCCCACCCCATCCTTTTACGCTGCTGCTACTCTGTTAATTATTTATGCATAGTCACTTAAACTCTACCCACATGTACATATTACCTCAACTACCTCAACTAGCCGGTGTCCCCGCACATTGACTCTGCACCGGTACCCCCCTGTATATATAGCCTCCCTACTGTTATTTTCTTTTACTTCTGCTCTTTTTTTTCTCAACACTTTTTTTGTTGTTGTTTTATTTTTACTTTTTTGTTCAAAATAAATGCACTGTTGGTTAAGGGCTGTAAGTAAGCATTTCACTGGAATGTCTGCACCTGTTGTATTCGGCGCATGTGACCAATACAATTTGATTTGATTTGATTTGATTCTGTAATGTGTCACATCTAAATACATTATAATAATTTACTTCAATGTCTTTATCAGATACTGACCCATTTAACCATGTTTCTGAGAGAACCAGAATGTCAGGACATGAGTCCTGGACCCAAATGTCAATTGTGTCCATTTTTTAAATCACATTTAGGTGCATTATTCCAAACCCCCTATGAGATTTCAAGTCAGAGGGTATATTCAGCTCATTCCCATCAGAGCTAACAGGCATACAGTCATCTGCATCTGTTGTATGATTGTGGAACTCTGCCTAACATGGCATCCTTCAGGTCCTTGGCAAAGATTGTGACTTCCTCATGGTCCAGGTGTCGTACAAGTGCTCACATGTCAGGGTTTGGGGGTGAGAGATGTCAGGGTGTGGGGGTGAGAGATGCTGACATTTGGTGTTGAGGAGCAGTCCATGGTGATGTTTTTGGTTGACATTTTGGATCATTTGCCAGGGGAAATCTTTCCTTGGTAGAAGGGTGGATATAATAATGTTTGTCCTTGCGAATAGGATGTGTGCTTTCTCTGACACCTTTCTCACTGCCGGGTGATCCCCTCTGCCTGGTAGCTCCGCTTAAGAAGTATCTGTCTCTCCTTCCCTCCGACGCCCCAGCATTGTACCTCCACCCGAAACGGAAAGCAGTGAATGGAGACATATGGTATGTAACTGTTAGCTAGCTAAATCTAATTTACCCTGACAATATAACCAGTAGCTATGTAGGCCTAACCATTAGCTAACGTTTGTCTTTTATATATTTCAGGTACACAAAAGAGCTGATGGGAGTGAACACCCTTGCAAAAATGTTGCCAAATATCTGCAAAATAGCTGGCATGTCGCAGATTTACACAAACCACTTCTTCTGAACCACCATGATCCAAAAACTGTTGGATGCCGGACTAGAGGCACGAGAAATAATGTCTGTCAGTGGACACAGAACCGAAACCTCTCTACAAAGTTACTGGAGGCCAAATCTGGAATCGAGGAGGCGGTGTAGCACTGTTCTCTCTGACAACACAGCAGCCGAACGGCTTCTCTCTGACAACACAGCAGCCGAACGGCTTCTCTCTGACAACACAGCAGCCGAACGGCTTCTCTCTGACAACACAGCAGCCGAACGGCTTCTCTCTGACAACACAGCAGCAACCCCAGTTAAAAGAATGGCTTCTCTCTGACAACACAGCAGCAGCAACCCCAGCTAAAAGAACGGCTTCTCTCTGACAACACAGCAGCAGCAACCCCAGCTAAAAGAACGGCTTCTCTCTGACAACACAGCAGCAGCAACCCCAGCTAAAAGAAAGGCTTCCATTTCCAGCAGCGTGGAGCCAACAAACGACAACATGGGCAAGCCAACAACAAACGATAACATGGGAGAAAAATCAATGGCAAAATTCAGATCAACATTAATAAATGTGTGTTAGTCACTCTAGAAGTGGTGCTAATGCTCTGTTTTTACATACATTTACTGTAGCTAAGCTTGCTAGCTAGCCTGTGGTTATGTTGCATAGCAACCAGTCTAGCAACAAGACTTTTGTCCGGACTACTTTTTCTGGTGGAATGTATTTTCAGTGTTATTTATTTATTTATTAAAACAATATTTTAAATGTAGATGTGCCGTTCATTGTCTTACTGTGTTGGCAACCGGTTTATAAAAGCAATAATGCCCGTGGGGGTGTGGTATATCGCCTATATACCACGGCTAAGGGCTGTATCCAGTCACTCCACGTTGCGTTGTGACTAAGAACAACCCTTAGCAATGGAATATATGCCATATACCACACCCCCCTCGGGCCTTATGGCTTAACTACGTTTTTCTATTTCCACAGTGAGTGGTTTATTGATGACTTTTTGAATCGATTGAAAGATTGGATTTGTTGCTATATTAATGGGTTGTTTTCCTCCGTGTCATGAAGGTAACCTAACACCCGTGGGTTTGTACATTACTCCGCTTCACAGGACTCATGTCTGCTCTGTGAGCTGGGCTATACTGACCATCTGTGAGCTGGGCTATAATGACCATCTGTGAGCTGGGCTATACTGACCATCTGTGAGCTGAGCTATACTGACCATCTGTGAGCTGGGCTATAATGACCATCTGTGAGCTGGGCTATACTGACCATCTGTGAACTGGGCTATACTGACCATCTGTGAGCTGGGCTATACTGACCATCTGTGAGCTGGGCTGGGCTATACTGACCATCTGTGAGCTGGGCTATACTGACCATCTGTGAGCTGGGCTATACTGACCATCTGTGAGCTGGGCTATACTGACCATCTGTGAGCTGGGCTATACTGACCATCTGTGAGCTGGGCTATACTGACCATCTGTCATTGTTTTTTCTCATAGTGTAAGTGATTGTTCCTATGCTTCCACTGATACCTACTTTTGGTTGGGTCATGCTCCCGTGTAGGATCCATCGGATGTGAAGAGCTGATGTTTTAGATTATGTGTCAGCCCTCCGCCCCTACTCTCTCCCTCCGCCCCTACTCTCATCTGGCCCTCCGCCCCTACTCTCTCCCACCGCCCCTACTCTCTCCCTCCGCCCCTCCTCTCATCTGGCCCTCCGCCCCTACTCTCTCCCTCCGCCCCTACTCTCTCCCTCCGCCCCTCTTCTCATCTGGCCCTCCGCTCCTACTCTCTTCCACCGCCCCTCCTCTCTCCCTCCGCCCCTACTCTCTCCCTCCGCCCCTACTCTCTCCCTCCATCCCGCCGTTCTCCCTCAGCCCCTCATCTCTCCCTCAGCCCCTCCTCTCTTCCTCCACCCCTCCTCTCTCCCTCCACCCCTCCTCTCTCCCTCCTCTCATCTGGCCATCTGATCCTCCTCTCTCCCTCCGCCCCTACTCTCTCCCTCCGCCCCTACTCTCTCCCTCCGCCCCTACTCTCTCCCTCCGCCCCTACTCTCTCCCTCCGCTCCTACTCTCTCCCTCCGCCCCTCCTCTCTCCCTCCACCCCTCCTCTCTCCCTCCTCTCATCTGGCCATCTGATCCTCCTCTCTCCCTCCGCCCCTACTCTCTCCCTCCGCCCCTACTCTCTCCCTCCACCCCTACTCTCCCCCTCCGCCCCTACCCTCTCCCCTCCTCCGCTCCTCCGCCACCTACTCTCTCCCTCCGCCCCTACTCTCTCCCTCCGCCCCTACTCTCTCCCTCCGCCCCTACTCTCTCCCTCCGCCCCTACTCTCTCTTCCTCCGCCCCTACTCTCTCTCCCTCCGCCCCTACTCTCTCCTCCGCCCCTACTCTCTCCCTCCGCCTACTCCTACTCTCTCCCCCTCCGCCCCTACTCTCTCCCTCCGCCCCTACTCTCTCCCTCCGCTCCTACTCTCTCCCTCCGCCCCTACTCTCTCCCTCCGCCCCTACTCTCTCCTCCGCCCCTACTCTCTCCCTCCGCCCCTACTCTCTCCCTCCGCTCCTACTCTCTCCCTCCGCCCCTACTCTCTCCCTCCGCCCCTCCTCGCTCCCTCCACCCCTCCTCTCTCCCTCCTCTCATCTGGCCATCTGATCCTCCTCTCTCCCTCCGCCCCTACTCTCTCCCTCCACCCCTACTCTCTCCCTCCGCCCCTACTCTCTCCCTCCGCTCCTACTCTCTCCCTCCCGCCCCCTTACTCTCTCCCCTCAGCCCCTCCTCTCTCCCCTCCCCCCTCCTCTCTCCCTCCTCTCATCTGGCCCTCTGATCCTCCTCTCTCCCTCCGCCCCTACTCTCTCCCTCCTCCCCTACTCTCTCCCTCCGCTCCTACTCTCTCCCTCCGCTATTACTCTCTCCCTCCTACTCTCTCCCTCCGCCCCTCCTCTCTCCCTCCGCTCCTACTCTCTCTCTCCGCTCCTACTCTCTCCCTCCGCCCCTCCTCTCATCTGGCCCTCCGCCCCTACTCTCTCCCACCGCCCCTACTCTCTCCCTCCGCCCCTACTCTCTCCCTCCGCCCCTCCTCTCATCTGGCCCTCCGCCCCTATTTTCTCCCCCGCCCGCCCCTACTCTCCCTCCCCCTCGCCCCTACTCTCTCCCTCTGCCCCTCCTCTCATCCTCCCCTCCGCCCCTCCTTTCTCTCCACCCACCCTTCGCCCTCAACCCCTCTCCCTCCTCCCTCCCTCTCTCATCTGGCCATCCTCTCTCCTCCTCTCTCCCTCCGCTCCTACTCTCTTCCACCGCCCCTCCTCTCTCCCTCCGCCCCTACTCTCTCCCTCCGCCCCTACTCTCTCCCTCCACCCCTCCTCTCTCCCTCCTCTCATCTGGCCATCTGATCCTCCTCTCTCTCCCTCCGCTCCTCCTCTCTCCCTCCGCTCTCCTCTCTCCCTCCCGCCCCCCCTCTCTCTCCCTCCGCTCCGCCCCTCTCTCCCTCCGCTCCCTCCTACTCCCTCCCTCCCCTCCCTCTCTCTCCCTCCGCCCCTCCTCTCTCCTCCTCCGCCCCTACTCTCTCCCTCTGCTCCTACTCTCTCCCTCCGCCCCTACTCTCTCCCCGCCCCCCCTCTCTCTCCTCCGCCCCTACTCTCTCCCTCCGCCCCTCCTCTCTCCCCCACCCCTCCTCTCTCCCTCCTCTCATCTGCCATCTGATCCTCCTCTCTCCCTCCGCCCCTACTCTCTCCCTCCACCGCCCCTCCTCTCCCTCCGCCCCTACTCTCTCCTCCCTCCCACTCTCTCTCTCCCTCCTCCTCCTCCTCTCTCCCTCCAGCCCCTCCTCTCTCCCTCCCGCCCCTACTCTCTCCCTCCGCCCCTACTCTCTCCCTCCGCCCCTACTCTCTCCCTCCGCCCCTACTCTCTCCCCCTCCACCCCTCCTCTCTCCCTCCTCTCATCTGGCCATCTGATCCTCCTCTCTCCCTCCGCCCCTACTCTCTCCCTCCGCTCCTACTCTCTCCCTCCGCTCCTACTCTCTCCCTCCGCCCCTACTCTCTCCCTCCGCTCCCTACTCTCTCCCTCCGCTCCTCCTCTCTCCCTCCGCTCCTACTCTCTCCCTACGCCCCTCCTCTCATCTGGCCCTCCGCCCCTACTCTCTCCCTCCCCGCCCCTACTCTCTCCCTCCGCCCCTACTCTCTCCCTCCGCCCCCCTCCTCTCATCTGGCCCTCCGCCCCTATTCTCTCCCACCGCCCCTACTCTCTCCCTCCGCCCCTACTCTCTCCCTCTGCCCCTCCTCTCATCTGGCCCTCCACCCCTCCTTTCTCTCCATCCCACCTACTCTCTCCCTCAGCCCCTCCTCTCTCCCTCCTCTCTCATCTGGCCATCTGATCCTCCTCTCTCCCTCCGCTCCTACTCTCTTCCTCCGCCCCTCCTCTCTCCCTCCGCCCTACTCTCTCTCTCCCTCCTACCTCTCTCTCTCCCCCCACCTCCTCTCTCTCTCCCCTCTCATCTGGCCCATCCTGATCCTCCTCTCCTCCCTCCCTCCGCCCCTCCTCCCCTCCCCTCCGCTCCTCCTCTCTCCCTCCGCCCCTACTCTCTCCCTCCGCTCCTCCTCTCTCCCTCCACCCTCCTCTCTCCTCCGCCCCTACTCTCTCCCTCCGTCCCCCTCCTCTCTCCCTCCGCCCCTCCTCTCTCCCTCCCCCCCCCCTCTCTCCCTCCCCCCCCTACTCTCTCCCTCCCCCCCTCCTCTCATCTCCCCTCCTCCGCCCCTCCTCTCTCTCCTCCCACCCGTTCGCCCCTCCCTCCCTCTCCCTCCTCTCATCCTCTCCCATCTGATCCTACTTTCTCCCTCTCATCCTGCCGTCCCTCCCTCCTCATCCCCCCCTCCTCTCTCCCTCAGCCCCTCCTCTCTTCCTCCGCCCCTCCTCTCTTCCTCTCCCTCCTCTCTCCCTCCGCCCCTACTCTCTCCCTCCGCCCCTACTCTCTCCCTCCGCCCCCCTCTCTCTCCCTCCGCCCCTACTCTCTCCCTCCGCCCCTACTCTCTCCCTCCCCTCCTACCCTACTCTCCTCCGCCCCTCTCTCTCCTCCGCCCCTCTCCTCTCTCCCTCCCCCTCTAATCTCCCTCCCTCCCTCCACCCTACTCTCTCCCTCCGCCCCTACTCTCTCCCTCCGCTCCTCCTCTCTCCCTCCACTCTTACTCTCTCCCTCCCGCCCCTACTCTCTCCCTCCACCTCCTACTCTCTCCCTCCGCCCCTACTCTCCTCCCTCCGCCCCTACTCTCTCTCTCCCTCAGCCCCTCCCCCCTCCCTCCTCTCCCTCCTCCCCCTCTCCCCTCCCCTCCTCTCATCTGGCCATCTGATCCTCCTCTCTCCCTCCGCCCCTACTCTCTCCCTCCGCTCTTACTCTCTCCCTCCGCCCCTACTCTCTCCCTCCGCTCCTACTCTCTCCCTCCGCCCTACTCTCTCCCTCCGCCCCTCTTCTCTCCCTCCGCTCCTACTCTCTCCCTCCACTCCTACTCTCTCCCTCCGCTCCTACTCTCTCCCTCCGCCCCTCCTCTCATCTGGCCCTCCGCCCCTATTCTCTCCCACCGCCCCTACTCTCTCCCTCCGCCCCTACTCTCTCTCCCTCTGCCCCTCCTCTCATCTCCCTCCGCCCCTCCCTCCTCCTCCCACCGTTCCGCCCTCAGCTCCCTCCTCTCTCCCTCCTCCTCTCATCTCTCCCTCTGATCCCTCCTCTCCTCCCTCCGCTCCTACTCTCTCCCCACCGCCCCTACTCTCTCCCTCCGCCCCTACTCTCTCCCTCCGCCCCTACTCTCTCCCTCCTCTCCTGGCCTCCTACCTCCCTCCTACTCTCTCCCTCCCTCCTCCTCCTCTCTCCCTCCGCCCCTCCTCTCTCCCTCCGCCCCTCCTCTCTCCCTCCCCCCCTCCTCTCTCCCTCCTCCCCCCCTCCTCTCTCCTCCCTCCCCTCCTACTCTCTCCCTCCGCCCCTACTCTCTCCCTCCGCCCCTACTCTCTCCCTCCGCTCCTACTCTCTCCCTCCTCCCCTACTCTCTCCCTCATCCCCATCCTCTCTCCTCCACCCCTCCTCTCTCTCCTCCTCTCTCCCCCTCCATCTGATCCTCCTCTCTCCCTCCGCCCCTACTCTCTCCCTCCTCCCCCCTACTCTCTCCCTCAGCCCTCTCTCTCTCTCCCCTCCTCCCCCTCCTCTCTCTCCTCCCCTCCTCTCTCATCCTCCTCTCTCTCCCTCCGCCCCTCCTCTCTCCCTCCGCCCTTACTCTCTCCCTCGGCTCCTACTCTCTCCCTCCGCCCCTACTCTCTCCCTCCGCCCCTACTCTCTCCCTCCGCCCCTCCTCTCTCCCTCCGCTCCTACTCTCTCCCTCCGCTCCTACTCTCTCCCTCCTCCCCTACTCTCTCCCTCCGCCCCTCCTCTCTCCCTCCACCCCTCCTCTCTCCTCCTCTCATCTGGCCATCTGATCCTCCTCTCTCCCTCCGCCCCTCCTCTCTCCTCCCTCCGCTCTTACTCTCTCCCTCGGCTCCTACCTCTCTCCCTCCGCTCCTACTCTCTCCCTCCGCCCTACTCTCTCCCCTCCGCCCCTCCTCTCTCCCTCCGCCCCTACTCTCTCCCTCCGCCTCCTACTCTCTCCCTCCCTCCCTACTCTCTCCCTCCTCCCCCTCTCTCCCTCCTCCCCTCCCTCTCCCTCAGCCCCTCCTCTCCCCTCCTCCCCTCCTCCTCTCCTCCTCCCCCTCCCCCTCTCCCTCCGCTCCTACTCTCTCCCTCCGCTCCTACTCTCTCCCTCCGCCCTTCCTCTCATCTGGCCCTCCGCCCCTACTCTCTCCCACCGCCCCTACTCTCTCCCTCCGCCCCTACTCTCTCCCTCCCCCCCTACTCTCTCCCTCCGCCCCTCCTCTCATCTGGCCCTCCGCCCCTATTCTCTCCCACCGCCCCTACTCTCTCCCTCCGCCCCTACTCTCTCCCTCTGCCCCTCCTCTCATCTGGCCCTCCGCCCCTCCTTTCTCTCCATCCCCACCGTTCGCCCTCACCCCCTCCTCTCTCCCTCCTCTCTCATCTGGCCATCTGATCCTCCTCTCTCCCTCCGCTCCTACTCTCTTCCACCTCCCCTCCTCTCTCCCTCCGCCCCTCCTCTCTCCCTCGCCCCTCCTCTCTCCCTCCGCCCCTACTCTCTCCCTCCGCCCCTCCCTCTCTCCCTCCACCCCTCCTCTCTCCCTCCTCTCATCTGGCCATCTGATCCTCCTCTCTCCCTCCGCCCCTACTCTCTCCCTCCGCTCTTACTCTCTCCCTCGGCTCCTACTCTCTCCCTCCGCTCCTACTCTCTCCCTCCGCCCCTACTCTCTCCCTCCGCCCCTCCTCTCTCCCTCCGCTCCTACTCTCTCCCTCCGCTCCTACTCTCTCTCCCTCCGCCCCCTCCTCTCTGGCCCTCCCCCCTACTCTCTCTCCACCGCCCCTACTCTCTCCCTCCGCCCCTACTCTCTCCCTCCGCCCCTCTCTCCTCCCTCCTCCCCCCTCCTCTCATCTCCCCTCCGCCCCTATTCTCTCCCACCGCCCCTACTCTCTCCCTCCGCCCCTACTCTCTCCCTCTGCCCCTCCTCTCATCTGGCCCTCCGCCCCTCCTTTCTCTCCATCCCACCGTTCGCCCTCAACCCCTCCTCTCTCCCTCCTCTCTCATCTGGCCATCTGATCCTCCTCTCTCCCTCCGCTCCTACTCTCTTCCACCGCCCCTCCTCTCTCCCTCCGCCCCTACTCTCTCCCTCCGCCCCTACTCTCTCCTTCCGCCCCTCCTCTCTCCCTCCCCCCTCCTCTCTCCCTCCTCTCATCTGGCCATCTGATCCTCCTCTCTCCCTCCGCTCCTACACTCTCCCTCCGCTCCTCCTCTCTCCCTCCGCCCCTCCTCTCTCCCTCCGCCCCTACTCTCTCCCTCCCCCCCTCCTACTCTCTCCCTCCGCTCCTACTCTCTCCCTCCGCTCCTACTCTCTCCCTACGCCCCTCCTCTCATCTGGCCCTCCGCCCCTACTCTCTCTCCCTCCGCCCCTACTCTCTCCTCCGCCCCTACTCTCTCCCTCCGCCCCTCCTCTCATCTGGCCCTCTCCCCCTATTCTCTCCCACCCCCCCCCTACTCTCTCCCTCCGCCCCTCCTCTCTCCCTCTGCCCCTCCTCTCATCTCCCCTCCTCCCCCTCCTTTCTCTCCATCCCACCGTTCGCCCTCAGCCCCTCCTCTCTCCCTCCTCTCTCATCTGGCCATCTGATCCTCCTCTCTCCCTCCGCTCCTACTCTCTTCCACCGCCCCTCCTCTCTCCCTCCGCCCTACTCTCTCCCTCCACCCCCCTCTCTCTCCCTCCACCCCTCCTCTCTCCCTCCTCTCATCTGGCCATCTGATCCTCCTCTCTCCCTCCGCCCCTCTCCTCTCTCCCTCCGCTCCTCCTCTCTCCCTCCCTCCCCCTACTCTCTCCCTCCGCTCCTCCTCTCTCCCTCCACCCCTCCTCTCTCCCTCCGCCCCTACTCTCTCCCTCCGTTCCTACTCTCTCCCTCCGCCCCTACTCTCTCCCTCCGCCCCTCCTCTCTCCCTCCGCCCCTACTCTCTCCCTCCGCCCCTCCTCTCATCTGGCCCTCCGCCCCTCCTCTCTCCCCATCCCCCGTTCGCCTCAGCCCCCTCCTCTCTCCCTCCTCTCATCTGGCCATCTGACCCTACTTTCTCCCTCCATCCCGCCGTTCTCCCTCAGCCCCTCCTCTCTCCCTCAGCCCCTCCTCTCTTCCTCAGCCCCTCCTCTCTTCCTCCACCCCTCCTCTCTCCCTCCGCCCCTCTCTCTCCCTCGCCCCTCCTCTCTCCCTCCGCCCCTACTCTCTCCCTCCGCCCCTACTCTCTCCCTCCGCCCCTACTCTCTCCCTCCGCCCCTACTCTCTCCCTCCGCTACCTACTCTCTCCCTCCGCCCCTACTCTCTCCCTCCGCCCCTACTCTCTCCCTCCGCTCCTCCTCTCTCCCTCCCTCTTACTCTCTCCTCTCCCCCTCCTCCTCTCCCTCCTCTCTCCTTCTCTTCCCCCTCTCTCCCTCCGCCCCTACTCTCTCCCTCCCGCCCCTACTCTCTCCCTCAGCCCCTCCTCTCTCCCTCCACCCCTCCTCTCTCTCCCTCCTCTCATCTGGCCATCTGATCCTCTCTCTCCCTCCCTCCGCCCCCCTCTCTCCCTCCGCTCTTACTCTCTCCCTCCGCTCCTACTCTCTCCCTCCGCTCCTACTCTCTCCCTCCGCCCCTACTCTCTCCCTCCGCCCCTCTTCTCTCCCTCCGCTCCTACTCTCTCCCTCCTCCCTCTCCTCTCTCCCCTCCGCTCCTACTCTCTCCCTCCGCCCCTCCTCTCATCTTCCCCTCCGCCCCTCCCTCTCTCCCACCGCCCCTACTCTCTCCCTCCGCCCCTACTCTCTCCCTCTGCCCCTCCTCTCATCTGGCCCTCCGCCCCTCCTTTCTCTCCATCCCACCGTTCGCCCTCAGCCCCTCCTCTCTCCCTCCTCTCTCATCTGGCCATCTGATCCTCCTCTCTCCCTCCGCTCCTACTCTCTTCCACCGCCCCTCTACTCTCTCCCTCCGCTCCTACTCTCTCCCTCCGCCCCTACCGCCCCTCCCCCCTCACTCCTCTCATCCCCATCTCCCCTCCTCTCTCCCTCCGCTCCTCCTCTCTCCCTCCGCCCCTACTCTCTCCCTCCGCTCCTCCTCTCTCCCTCCACCCCTCCTCTCTCCCTCCGCCCCTACTCTCTCCCTCTGCTCCTACTCTCTCCCTCCGCCCCTACTCTCTCCCTCCGCTCCTACTCTCTCCCTCCTCCCTCTACTCTCTCCCCTCCCCCCTCCTCCTCTCTCCCTCCACCCCTCCTCTCTCCCCCTCCTCCCTCTCTCTCTCCCTCCCCCTCCTCTCTCCCTCCGCCCCTACTCTCTCCCTCCGCTCTTACTCTCTCCCTCGGCTCCTACTCTCTCCCTCCGCTCCTCCTCTCTCCCTCCCTCATCGCCCCTCTCTCTCTCCCTCCGCCCCTCCTCTCTCCCTCCGCTCCTACTCTCTCCCTCCTCTCCTACTCTCTCCCTCCTCCTCACTCTCTCCCTCCCTCCCCCTCCTCTCTCCCTCCACCCCTCCTCTCTCCCTCCTCTCATCTGGCCATCTGATCCTCCTCTCTCCCTCCACCCCTACTCTCTCCCTCCGCTCTTACTCTCT
Organism: Coregonus suidteri; assembly: GCA_036851935.1. NCBI lineage: Eukaryota > Metazoa > Chordata > Actinopteri > Salmoniformes > Salmonidae > Coregonus > Coregonus suidteri. The sequence continues at coordinate 363,350 of CM072238.1, read as the reverse complement.
CCCTCGGCTCCTACTCTCTCTCCCTCCCCTCCTACTCTCTCCCTCCGCCCCTACTCTCTCCCTCCGCCCCTCCTCTCCTCCCTCCGCTCCTACTCTCTCCCTCCGCCCCTACTCTCTCCCTCCGCTCCTACTCTCTCCCTCCTCCCCCTCCCTCTCTCCCTCCCCTCCCCTCCTCTCTCCCTCCGCCCCTACTCTCTCCCTCCGCCCCTCCTCTCTCCCTCCGCTCCTACCTCTCTCCCTCCGCTCCTACTCTCTCCCTCCGCCCTTCCTCTCTCTGGCCCTCCGCCCCTACTCTCTCCCTCCGCCCCTACTCTCTCCCTCCGCCCCTACTCTCTCCCTCCGCCCCTACTCTCTCCCTCCGCCCCTCCTCTCATCTGGCCCTCCGCCCCTATTCTCTCCCACCGCCCCTACTCTCTCCTCCCTCCGCCCCTACTCTCTCCCTCTGCCCCTCCTCTCCCTGGCCCTCCGCCCCTCCTTCTCTCCATCCCACCGTTCGCCCTCTCCCCCCTCCCTCTCTCCCTCCTCTCCTCTCTGGCCATCTGATCCTCCTCTCTCCCTCCGCTCCTACTCTCTTCCACCTCCCCTCCTCTCTCCCTCCGCCCCTCCTCTCTCCCTCCGCCCCCTCCTCTCTCCCTCCTCCCCTACTCTCTCCCTCCCCCCCCCCCTCTCTCTCCTCCACCCCTCCTCTCCCTCCTCTCATCTGGCCATCTGATCCTCCTCTCCTCCCTCCCCCCCCCTCTCTCTTCCCTCCTCTCTTACTCTCTCCCTCGGCTCCTACTCTCTCCCCCCCGCTCCTACTCTCTCCCTCCGCCCCTACTCTCTCCCTCCGCCCCTCCTCTCTCCCTCCGCTCCTACTCTCTCCCTCCGCTCCTACTCTCTCCCTCCGCCCCTCCTCTCATCTCTCCCCTCCGCCCCTACTCTCTCCCCACCCCCCCTCCCCTCTCCCTCCGCCCCTACTCTCTCCCTCCGCTCCCCCCCCCTCCTCTCTCCCCTCCGCCCCTCCTCTCCATCTGGCCCTCCCCCCTATTCTCTCCCCCCCCTCCCCCTACTCTCTCCCTCCCCCCCTACTCTCTCCCTCGCCCCCCTCCTCCCTCCTCCGGCCCTCCTCCCCTCCTTTCTCTCCATCCCCCCGTTCGCCCTCTCCCCTCCTCTCTCCCTCCTCTCTCATCTGGCCCATCTGATCCTCCTCTCTCCCTCCGCTCCTACTCTCTTCCACCTCCCCTCCTCTCTCCCTCGCCCCTCCCTCTCCCTCCTCTCCTCCCCCCTCTCTCTCCCTCCGCCCCTACTCTCCCTCCTCCCCCTCCTCTCTCCCTCCTCTCATCTGGCCATCCTCCTCTCTCCCCTCCGCTCCTACTCTCTCCCTCCCTCCTCCTCTCTCTCCCTCCGCCCCTCCTCTCTCTCCGCCCCTACTCTCTCCCTCCCGCCCCTACTCTCTCCCTCCGCTCCTCCTCTCTCCCTCCGCTCCTCCTCTCTCCCTCCACCCCTCCTCTCTCCCTCCCGCCCCTACTCTCTCCCTCTCTCCTTCTCCTACTCTCTCCCTCCGCCCCCCTCTCTCTCCCTCCGCCCCTACTCTCTCCCTCCCCCCTACTCTCTCTCCCCTCCTCCTCCCCCTCCTCTCTCCCTCCACCCCTCCTCTCTCCCTCTCTCTCATCTGGCCATCTGATCCTCCTCTCTCCCTCCGCCCCTACTCTCTCCCTCCACCCTTACTCTCTCCCTCCGCCCCTACTCTCTCCCCTCCGCTCCTACTCTCTCCCTCCGCCCTCCCCTCTCTCTCCCTCAGCCCCTCCTCTCTCCCTCCACCCCCTCCTCTCTCCCTCCTCTCATCTCCCATCTGATCCTCCTCTCTCCCTCCGCCCCTACTCTCTCCCTCCGCCCCTCCTCTCCCCTATCCCCCCTACTCTCTCCTCCGCCCCTACTCTCTCCCTCCGCCCCTACTCTCTCCCCCGCCCCTCCTTTCTCTCCCTCCGCCCCCCTCTCTCCCCTCCGCCCCTACTCTCTCCCTCCCCCTCCTCCTCTCTCTCCCTCCCCCCCTACTCTCTCCCTCCGCCTCCCACTCTCTCTCCTCCCCCTCCTCTCTCTCCTCCCTCCCTACTCTCCCTCTCTCCCCTCCCTCCCTCTCTCCCTCCGCTCCTCCTCTCTCTCCTCCTCCCCTACTCTCTCCCCTCCGCCCCTACTCCTCCCCTCCGCCCCTCTCTCCTCTCTCCCTCCCCCCCTCCTCTCTCCCTCCTCTCATCTGGCCATCTGATCCTCCTCTCTCCCCCCTCCCCTACTCTCTCCTCCCTCCTCTCTCTCCCTCCGCCCTACTCTCTCCCTCCGGCTCCTACTCTCTCCCTCCTCCCCTACTCTCTCCCTCCTCCCCTCCTCTCTCCCCTCCACCCCCTCTCCTCTCCCTCCTCTCATCTCTGGCCATCTGATCCTCCTCTCTCTCCCCCTCCCTCCTCTCTCCCCTCCCCCTACTCTCTCCCTCCCCTCCCCCTACTCTCTCTCCCTCCGCCCCTACTCTCTCCCTCCTCCCCTACTCTCCTCCCCTCCGCCCCTCCTCTCTCCCCCACCTCTCCTCTCTCCCTCCTCTCATCTTCTCCCTCTGATTCCTCCTCTCTCCCTCGCCCCCTTCTCTCCCCTCCGCTCTTCCCTCTCCTCCCCCTCCTACTCTCTCCCTCCGCTCCTCTCTCTCCCTCCCTCTCCTACTCTCTCCCTCCGCCCCTCTCTCTCCTCCGCTCCTACTCTCTCCCTCCCCTCCTCCTCTCTCCCTCTCTCCTACTCTCTCCCTCCCCCCGCCCCTCCTCTCATCTGGCCCTCCGTCCCTACTCTCTCTCGCCCCTACACCTCTCCCTCCGCCCCTCCTCTCCTCTCGCCCTCCTCCCCTCCTCTCTCCCACCCCCCTACTCTCTCCCTCCGCCCCTCCTCTCATCTGGCCCTCCTCCCTATTCTCTCCCACCCCCCCTACTCTCTCCCTCCGCCCCTCCTCTCGCCCCCTCTCCCCCTCCTCACATCTCGCTCCTCCCCTCCGCCCCTCCTCTTCTCTCCTCCCACCTCTTCGCCCTCCCCCCCTCCTCTCTCCCTCCTCTCCTCATCTGGCCATCTGATCCCTCCTCTCTCCCTCCGCTCCTACTCTCTCCCACCGCCCCTCCTCTCCCTCCCTCCCTCTCCTCTCCTCTCCCTCTCCCTCACTCTCTCCCTCTCCCCCCCTCTCCCTCCTCTCCTCCCCTCCTCCTCTCTCCCTCATCCCCCCTCTCTCCTCTCCGCCCCTACTCTCTCCCTCTCGCTCCTCCTCTCTCTCTCCCCCCCTCCTCTCTCCCCCGCCCCTACTCTCTCCCTCCGCTCCTCTCTCTCCCTCCGCCCCTACTCTCTCCCTCCGCCCCTCCTCTCTCCCTCCACCCCCCCCTCCTCTCTCTCCCTCTCCTCCATCCTTTCCTCTCTCCCTCCCTCTCCTCTCTCTCCCTCCCCCTCTCTCTCTCTCTCCCTCTCCCCTCCTCTCCTCCCTCTCCCTCCTCCTCCTCTCTCTCCTCCCTCTACCTCTCCCTCCCCCCATCCTCTCTCCCTCCCCCCCTCCCCTCCTCCCCTCCTCTCATCCCCCCCTCTCTCCTCTCTCCCCCCCCCCCCTACTCTCACCCCCTCCTCCTCCTTCTCTCTCCTCCGCTCCTACTCTCTCCTCCGCCCCTCCTCTCTCCCTCCCGCTCCTCCCTCTCCTCCTCCTCCCCCCTACTCTCTCCCTCCCCTCTCCTCTCTCCCTCCCCCCCTCCTCTCTCCCTCCATCGCTCCTACCCTCTCTCCTTCTGCCCCTCTCTCTCCTCCCCCTCTCTCCCCCTCCCCCTCTCCTCCTCTCTCTCTCCCCTCATCCCTCCCTCTCCTCCTCTCTCTCCTCCGCCCCTACTCTCTCCCTCCGCTCCTCCTCCTCCCCCCCCTCTCTCTCCCTCCTCTCTCCCCCTCTCCCTCCGCCCCTACTCCTCCCTCCTCTCCCTCCTCTCCCCCTCCTTCTCCCCCCCTCCCCTCCCCCTCTCTCTCCCTCCTTCGCCCTCCCCCCTCCTCTCTCCCTCCTCTCTCATCTGGCCATCTTCTCTCCTCCTCTCTCCCTCCGCTCCTATTCTCTCCTCTCCTCCGCCCCTATCCTCTCCCTCCCCCCCCCTCTCCCCTCCGCTCCTCCTCCTCCCCCCGCCCCTACTCCCTCTCCCTCCGCCCCTACTCTCTCCCTCCGCCCCTCCTCTCTCTCCCCTCCCCCTCTCTCTCCCTCCGCCCCTACTCTCTCCCTCGCCCCCTCTCTCCCTCCCCCCCTCTCTCTCCCTCCTCTCCTCTGATTCCATCCCTCCTCCTCTTCCCCTCCTCCCCTCTCTCTCCTCCTCCCCTCTCTCTCCCTCCCCCCTCTACTCCCTCCCCTCTGCTCTCCTCCTCTCCCCCTCCGCCCCTACTCTCTCTCCTCCCCCTACTCTCTCCCTCCTCCTCCTCCTCTCTCTCCTCCTCCCCCTCTCTCTCTTCCCTCCGCCCCTCCTCTCTCCTCTCTCCTCCCTCCTCTCTCCCTCCTCTCCCTCCCCATCTGATCCTCCCTCTCTCCCCCCGCCTCTACACTCTCCCTCCCTCTTACTCTCTCCCTCCGCCCCTACTCTCTCTCCCTCCGCTCCTACTCTCTCCCTCCTCTCTCCTACTCTCTCCCTCCAGCCCTCCTCTCTCCCTCCACCCCTCCTCTCTCCCTCCTCTCTCTCTGGCCATCTGATCCCTCTCTCTCCCTCCGCCCCTACTCTCTCCCTCCGCTCTTTCCTCTCTCCCTCTCTCCTACTCTCCTACTCTCCTTCCCCCTCCTCTCATCTCTCGCCGCTCCTCCTCTCTCTCTCTCCTCTCTCTACTCTCTCCCTCCGCCTCTCCTCTCTCCCTCCTCCCGTCCTCTCTCTCCCTCCTCCCCCTACTCTCCCCTCTGCTCCTACTCTCTCCCTCCGCCCCCTCTCTCCCTCCGCCTCCTACTCTCTCCCCTCCACCCCTCCTCTCTCCCTCCTCTCATCTGGCCATCTGATCCTCACCTCTCTCCCTCCGCCCCTACTCTCTCTCCCCTCCGCCCCTCCTCTCTCCCTCCGCCCTCTACTCTCCTCCCTCCTCTCTACTCTCTCCCTCCGCTCCTACCTCTCTCCCTCCCCCCGCCTCTCTCTCCCTCTCGCCGCTCCTCCTCTCTCCCTCCGCCCCTACTCTCTCCCTCCGCTCCTCCCTCTCTCCCTCCACCCCTCCCTCCTCTCTCCCCGCCCCTACTCTCTCCCTCTGCTCCTCTCTCTCCCTCCGCCCCTACTCTCTCCCCTCCCCTCCTCTCTCTCTCCCTCCCCCTCTCTCTCTCCCTCCTACTCCCTCTCTCTCCCTCCGCCTCCTCCCTCTCTCCCTCCCTCTCCCTACTCATCTCCCTCCGCCCCTCCTCTCTCCCTCCCCCCCGCTCCTCTCTCCACCCTCCTCTCATCCCCCATCTGCCCCTCCTCTCTCCCTCGCCCCTACTCTCTCCCTCCTCCCCTTACTCTCTCCCTCCGCCCCTACTCTCTCCCTCCGCTCCTACTCTCTCCCTCCTCCCCTACTCTCTCCCTCCGCCCCTACTCTCTCCCTCCGCTCTTACTCTCTCCCTCCGCTCCTACTCTCTCCCTCCGCCCTACTCTCTCCCTCCGCCCCTACTCTCTCCCTCCCCTCCCTCCTCTCTCCCTCCGCTCCTACTCTCTCCCTCCGCTCCTCCTCTCTCCTCCACCCCTCCTCTCTCCCTCCGCCCCTACTCTCTCCCTCTGCTCCTACTCTCTCCCTCCGCCCCTACTCTCTCCCTCCGCCCCTACTCTCTCCCTCCACTCTTACTCTCTCCCTCCGCCCCTACTCTCTCCCTCCGCTCCTACTCTCTCCCTCCTCCCCTACTCTCTCCCTCAGCCCCTCCTCTCTCCCTCCACCCCTCCTCTCTCCCTCCTCTCATCTGGCCATCTGATCCTCCTCTCTCCCTCCGCCCCTACTCTCTCCCTCCGCTCTTACTCTCTCCCTCCGCTCCTCTCTCCCTCCGCTCCTACTCTCTCCCTCCGCTCCTACTCTCTTCCCTCCCCCTCTCTCTCCCTCCGCCCCTCCTCTCTCCCCTCCGCTCCTACTCTCTCCCTCCGCCTCCTACTCTCTCCCTTCGTCCTCCTCTCTCTCTGGCCCCTCCGCCCCTACTCTCTCCCACCGCCCCTACTCTCTCCCTCCGCCCCTCCTCTCATCTGGCCCTCCGCCCATATTCTCTCCCACCGCCCCTACTCTCTCCCTCCGCCCCTACTCTCTCCCACCGCCCCTACTCTCTCCCTCCGCCCCTACTCTCTCCTCTGCCCCTCCTCTCATCTGGCCCTCCGCCCCTCCTTTCTCTCCATCCCACCGTTCGCCCTCAGCCCCTCCTCTCTCCCTCCTCTCTCATCTGGCCATCTGATCCTCCTCTCTCCCTCCGCTCCTACTTTCTTCCCACCGCCCCTCCTCTCTCCCTCCGCCCCTACTCTCTCCCTCCGCCCTACTCTCTCTCCCTCCGCCCCTACTCTCTCCCTCCGCCCCTACTCTCTCCCTCCGCTCCTACTCTCTCCCTCCGCCCCTCCTCTCTCCCTCCACCCCTCTCTCTCTCTCTCCTCCTCTCTCTTGTCTGGCCATCTGATCCTACTCTCTCCCTCCGCCCCTACTCTCTCCCTCCGCCCCTACTCTCTCCTTCCGCCCCTCCTCTCTCCCTCCGCCCCTACTCTCTCCCTCCGCCCCTATTTCTCTCCCTCCGCTCCTACTCTCTCCCTCCGCCCCTACTCTCTCCCTCCTCCGCCCACTCTCTCCCTCCGCTCCTACTCTCTCCCTCCGCTCCTACTCTCTCCCTCCGCCCCTACTCTCTCCCTCCGCCCCTACTCTTTCCCTCAGCCCCTCCTCTCTCCCTCCACCCCTCCTCTCTCCCTCCTCTCATCTGGCCATCTGATCCTCCTCTCTCCCTCCGCCCCTCCTCTCTCCCTCCGCTCCTACTCTCTCCCTCCGCCCCTACTCTCTCCCTCCGCTCCTCCTCTCTCCCTCCGCCCCTCCTCTCTCCCTCCGCCCCTACTCTCTCCCTCCGCTCCTACTCTCTCCCTCCGCTCCCTCCTCTCTCCCTCCGCTCCTACTCTCTCCCTCCGCTCCTACTCTCTCCCTCCGCCCCTCCTCTCTCCCTCCACCCCTCCTCTCTCCCTCCTCTCTCATCTGGCCATCTGATCCTCCTCTCTCCCTCCGCCCCTCCTCTCTCTCCCTCCGCTCCTACTCTCTCCCTCCGCCCCTACTCTCTCCCTCCGCCCCTCCTCTCTCCCTCTGCTCCTCCTCTCTCCCTCCGCCCCTACTCTCTCCCCTCCGCCCCTACCTCTCCTCCTCTGCCCCTACTCTCTCCCTCCGCCCCTACTCTCTCCCTCCGCCCCTACTCTCTCCCTCCACCCCTCCTCTCTCCCTCCTCTCATCTGGCCATCTGATCCTCCTCTCTCCCTCCGCCCCTCCTCTCTCCCTCCGCTCCTACTCTCTCCCTCCGCCCCTACTCTCTCCCTCCGCCCCTCCTCTCTCCCTCTGCTCCTCCTCTCTCCCTCCGCCCCTACTCTCTCCCTCCGCCCCTACTCTCTCCCTCCGCCCCTACTCTCTCCCTCTGCCCTTACTCTCTCCCTCCGCCCCTACTCTCTCCCTCCGCCCCTACTCTCTCCCTCCGCCCCTACTCTCTCCCTCCACCCCTCCTCTCTCCCTCCTCTCATCTGGCCATCTGATCCTCCTCTCTCCCTCCACCCCTCCTCTCTCCCTCCTCTCATCTGGCCATCTGATCCTCCTCTCTCCCTCCGCCCCTACTCTCTCCCTCCGCCCCTACTCTCTCCCTCCGCTCCTACTCTCTCCCTCAGCCCCTCCTCTCTCCCTCCCACCCTTCCTCTCTCCTCCACCCCTCCTCTCTCCCTCCTCATCTGGCCCTCTGATCCTCCTCTCTCCCTCCATCCCGCCGTTCTCCCTCCACCCCTCCTCTCTTCCTCCTCTCTCCCTCCATCCCGCCGTTCTATATGTGTATCGATGATGTAATGCTTTATAGATGATGAATGTAACATGTTTGATTATGATTGTTTTTAGTGTCTCAAAACTCTATTTGAGTGGTCCTTAATGTGGTTTATAAAAATATGTATTTTCTATTATTGTATCATTGTGGAGTGACAATTAAATACATTTTTCTAACTACACCTTCTAACTTTCTGATGAATTATTGAATCTAGTTTGAACGACATGTCTCTAGACAGGCCAAACCTTAGCTGCTACTAAACAGACATTTTCCAGACTGGACAAACCGTCTGAGTGTGAATATGTTGTTTGTTGTTGAACGCTGAAAGCTGAACGAGAGACCACGTCTATTGTTTTTGTAAAGCTGACAGTGTTTTTATATACTTTTATTTTATTTTGGATACTGCGGTTCTGTTGGGCTTAGTTGCTGAGAGCGCTGCTGTCTGCCCCGGGATCCTGCCAGATTCCACATAGGGGGAGATGGACATGCCCCGGGAAGCCCACATAGGGGGAGAGACTGGAAGCCCTGTGCTGTCTGTCCCGGGATCCTGCCAGATCCTGTATAGGGGGAGAGACATGGAAGCCCAGCTAGCCTAGCCGGCTCGGCGGTCTCAAGTGGAGGTCGCTATTGAACGTTTCCAGCGCTGCAGGAGCTGTGTTTACTTTGCTTTGTTCCAGGACAATGTGGACCACGCTGACTTTCAATGTAGCAACTGCTTGCTTGCGGAGGACTGCAGGGGTGAAGTGGCTATTCTAGCAAGCAGGTAAGGACTACAGGGGAGAAGTGGCTACTCTAGCAAGCAGGTAAGGACTACAGGGGTGAAGTGGCTATTCTAGCAAGCAGGTAAGGACTACAGGGGAGAAGTGGCTACTCTAGCAAGCAGGTAAGGACTACAGGGGTGAAGTGGCTATTCTAGCAAGCAGGTAAGGACTCCAGGGGTGAAGTGGCTACTCTAGCAAGCAGGTAAGGACTATAGGGGTGAAGTGGCTATTCTAGCAAGCAGGTAAGGACTCCAGGGTTGAAGTGGCTATTCATAGCAAGCAGGTAAGGACTCCAGGGGGTGAAGTGGCTACTCATAGCAAGCAGGTAAGGACTACAGGGGAGAAGTGGCTACTCTAGCAAGCAGGTAAGGACTCCAGGGGTGAAGTGGCTATTCTAGCAAGCAGGTAAGGACTCCAGGGGTGAAGTGGCTACTCATAGCAAGCAGGTAAGGACTACAGGGTGAAGTGGCTACTCTAGCAAGCAGGTAAGGACTCCAGGGGTGAAGTGGCTATTCTAGCAAGCAGGTAAGGACTCCAGGGGTGAAGTGCTACTACTCATAGCAAGCAGGTAAGGACTACAGGGGTGAAGTGGCTACTCATAGCAAGCAGGTAAGGACTCCAGGGGTGAAGTGGCTACTCATAGCAAGCAGGTAAGGACTACAGGGGTGAAGTGGCTACTCATAGCAAGCAGGTAAGGACTCCAGGGGTGAAGTGGCTACTCATAGCAAGCAGGTAAGGACTTCAGGGGTGAAGTGGCTACTCATAGCAAGCAGGTAAGGACTCCAGGGGTGAAGTGGCTACTCATAGCAAGCAGGTAAGGACTCCAGGGGTGAAGTGGCTACTCATAGCAAGCAGGTAAGGACTCCAGGGGTGAAGTGGCTACTCATAGCAAGCAGGTAAGGACTCCAGGGGTGAAGTGGCTACTCATAGCAAGCAGGTAAGGACTCCAGGGGTGAAGTGGCTACTCATAGCAAGCAGGTAAGGACTCCAGGGGTGAAGTGGCTACTCATAGCAAGCAAATAGCAAACCTACACAAGCTACTGGGGAATCCACGCCCCACCTAGTTTTTTTTTTTCTTCCATCCCAGGAGCCGGACGCTGCTCTGGTCTGGTGGAAGTGTCGCCGCCGTGTCGGCTCTCCACAGCCGACTGGCCGGTGCTCAGCAGGGATCCATCCCTGAAGGGGTCTCCCCCTTCCCTGGAGAACGGAGCTGTTCTCGACCCAACCAACCAACCATGGAGATATGTCACTCGCCGTGGAAATTGAAGAAAGCGTCCTCTGGCAATGGGGTCTCCTTTATTTATTTTTTAATACCTTTATTTAACCAGGGTTAGGGTTAGGGTTAGGGTTACCTTTATTTAACCAGGGTTAGGGTTAGGGTTAGGGTTACCTTTATTTAACCAGGGTTAGGGTTAGGGTTAGGGGGTTAGGGGGGTTAGTGTTAGGGTTACCTTTATTTAACCAGGGTTAGGGTTAGGGTTAGGGTTAGGGTTACCTTTATTTAACCAGGGTTAGGGTTAGGGTTAGGGTTACCTTTATTTAACCAGGGTTAGGGTTAGGGTTAGGGTTACCTTTATTTAACCAGGGTTAGGGTTAGGGTTAGGGTTAGGGTTACCTTTATTTAACCAGGGTTAGGGTTAGGGTTAGGGTTAGGGTTACCTTTATTTAACCAGGGTTAGGGTTACCTTTATTTAACCAGGGTTAGGGTTAGGGTTAGGGTTACCTTTATTTAACCAGGGTTAGGGTTAGGGTTAGGGTTAGGGTTACCTTTATTTAACCAGGGTTAGGGTTAGGGTTAGGGGGTTACCTTTATTTAACCAGGGTTAGGGTTAGGGTTAGGGTTACCTTTATTTAACCAGGGTTAGGGTTAGGGTTAGGGTTAGGGTTACCTTTATTTAACCAGGGTTAGGGTTAGGGTTAGGGTTACCTTTATTTAACCAGGGTTAGGGTTAGGGTTACCTTTATTTAACCAGGGTTAGGGTTAGGGTTACCTTTATTTAACCAGGGTTAGGGTTAGGGTTACCTTTATTTAACCAGGTAAGAAAACAGTTGAGAGCAAGTTCTCATTTACAACTGCGACCTGGCCAAGATAAAGCAAAGCAGTGCGATAAAAACAACAACAACACAGAGTTACATATGGAATAAACAAAAACAAACAGTCAATAACACAATAGAAAATCTATATACATTGTGTGCAAATGGAGTAAGTTATGGAGGTAAGGCAATAAATAGGCCATAGTGCAAAATAATTACAATTTAGTATTAACACTGGAGTGATAGATGTGCAGAAGATGATGTGCAAATAGAGATACTGGGGTGCAAATGAGCAAAATAAAAAACAATATGGGGATGAGGTAGTTGGGTGGGCTAATTTCAGATGGGCTGTGTACAGGTGCAGTGATTGGTAAGCTGCTCTGACAACTGAAGCTTAAAGTTAGTGAGGGAGATAAGAGTCTCCAGCTTCAGAGATTTTTGCAGTTCGTTCCAGTCATTGGCAGCAGAAAACTGGAAGGAATGGCGGCCAAAGGAGGTGTTGGCTTTGGGGATGACCAGTGAGATATACCTGCTGGAGCGCATACTACGGGTGGGTTTCGATATGGTGACCAATGAGCTAAGATAAGGCAGGGATTTGCCTAGCAGTAATTTATAGATGACCTGGAGCCAGTGGGTTTGGCGACAAATATGTAGTGAGGGCCAGCCAACGAGAGCGTACAGGTCACAATGGTGGGTAGTATAAGGGGCTTTGGTGACATAACGGATGGCACTGTGATAGACTACATCCAATTTGCTGAGTAGAGTGTTGGAGGCTATTTTGTAAATGACATCGCCGAAGTCAAGGATCGGTAGGATAGTCAGTTTTACGAGGGCATGTTTGGCAGCATGAGTGAAGGAGGCTTTGTTGCGAAATAGGAAGCTGATTCTAGATTTAACTTTGGATTTGTGATGCTTAATGTGAGTCTGGAAGGAGAGTTTACGGTCTAACCAGACACCAAGTATTTGTAGTTGTCTACATATTCTAAGTCAGACCCGCCGAGAGTAGTGATTCTAGTCGGGCGGGCGGGTGCAAGCAGCGTTCAATTGAAGAGCATGCATTTAGTTTTACTAGTGTTTAAGAGCAGTTGGAGGCTACGGAAGGAGTGTTGTATGGCATTGAAGCTCGTTTGGAGGTTTGTTAACACAGTGTCCAATGAAGGGCCAGATGTATACAAAATGTTGTCGTCTGCATAGAGGTGGATCCGAGCGTCACCAGCAGCAAGAGCGACATCATTGATATACACAGAGAAAAGAGTCGTCCCAAAGACAGCTGCACAGTACTGTCTATTATCGATCGCAGTTATAATATAGTTTAGGACCTTGAGCGTGGCTGAGGTGTACCCATGACCAGCTCGGAAACCGGATTGCATAGCGGAGAAAGTACGGTGGGATTCAAAATGGTCGGTGATCTGTTTGTTAACTTGGCTTTCAAATACTTTCGAAAGGCAGGGCAGGATGGATCTAGAGTGTCACCCCCTTTGAAGAGGGGGATGACCACGGCAGCTTTCCAATCTTTGGGGATCTCGACGATACGAAAGAGAGGTTGAAGAGGCTAGTAATAGGGGTTCCGACAATTTCGGCGGCTAATTTTAGAAAGAAAGTGTCCAGACTGTCTAGCCCAGCTGATTTGTAGGGGTCCAGATTTTTCAGCTCTTTCAGAACATCAGCTGTCTGAATTTGGGTGTGAAGGAGAAGCGGGGGGGGGGGGGGGGGGGGGGCATGGGCAAGTTGCAGCAGAGGGGTGCAGAGCTGGTGGGCGGGGGGTAGTGGTAGCCAGGTGGAAAGCATGGCCAGCCGTAGCAAAATGTCATCTGCCATGCTGATCCTCAACACGCACCCCTGAGGGGCCCCCGTGTTGAGGATCAGCGTGGCAGATGTGTTGTTACCTACCCTTACCACCTGGGGGTGGCCCACCAGGAAGTCCAGGATCCAGTTGCAGAGGGAGGTGTTTAGTCCCAGGATCCTTAGCTTAGTGATGAGCTTTGAGGGCACTATGGTGTTGAACGCTGAGCTGTAGTCAATGAATAGCATTCTCACGTAGGTGTTCCTCTTGTCCAGCTGGGAAAGGGCAGTGTGGAGTGCAATAGAGATTGCTTCATCTGTGGATCTGTTGAGGCGGTATGCAAATGGTCAGGCACAACTCCAACTCCATCATTAAGTTTGCCGACGACACAACAGTGGTAGGCCTGATCACCGACAACGCTGAGACAGCCTATAGGGAGGAGGTCAGAGACCTGGTTGTGTGGTGCCAGGATAGCAACCTCTCCCTCAACGTGACAAAGACAAAGGAGATGATTGTGGACTACAGGGGAAAAAAAGAGGACTGAGCACGCCCCCATTCTCATCGACGGGGCTGTAGTGGAACAGGTTGAGAGCTTCAAGTTCCTTGGTGTCCACATCACCAACGAACTATCATGGTCCAAACACACCAAGACAGTCGTGAAGAGGGCACGACAAAGCCTATTCCCCCTCAGGAGACTGAAAAGATTTGCATCACCGCCTGGTATGGCAACTGCTTGGCCTCCGAATGCAAGGCACTACAGAGGGTAGTGCGTACGGCCCAGTACATCACTGGGGCCAAGCTTCCTGCCATCCAGGACCTCTATACCAGGTGGTGTCAGAGGAAGGTCCTCAAAATTGTCAAAGACCCCAGCCACCCTAGTCATAGACTGTTCTCTCTGCTACCGCACGGCAAGCGGTACCGGAGCGCCAAGTCTAGGTCCAAAAGGCTTCTCAACAGCTTCTACCCCCAAGCCATAAGACTCCTGAACAGCTAATCATGGCTACCCAGACTATTTGCACTGCCTTTTTACGCTGCTGCTACTCTGATAATTATTTATGCATAGTCACTTTAACTCTACCCACATACCTACATATTACCTCAACTACCTCAACTAGCCGGTGCCCCCGCACATTGACTCTGCACCGGTACCCCCCTGTATATAGCCTCCCTACTGTAATTTTATTTTACTTCTGCTCTTTTTTCTGAACACTTTTTTGTTGTTGTTTTATTTTATTTTTTTATAAAAAAATAAATGCATTGTTGGTTAAGGGCTGTAAGTAAGCATTTCACGGTAATGTCTACACCTGTTGTATTCGGCGCATGTGGCAAATACAATTCACTTAATCTGACCAATACACTCCACTCTCTTCTCTACGCCAAGGTAGTGGGTTAGATCCCCGGGACCACCCATACACAAAAAAAAATGTATGCACGCATGACTGTAAATCGCTTTGGATAAAAGCGTCTAATAAATGGATTATTATATTATTATTATTATTCTCTTAATCTGACCAATACACTCCACTCTCTTCTCTTAATCTGACCAATACACTCCACCCTCTTCTCTTAATCTGACCAATACACTCCACTCACTTCTCTTAATCTGACCAATACACTCCACTCTCTTCTCTTAATCTGACCAATACACTTCCCTCTCTTCTCTTAATCTGACCAATACACTCCACTCTCTTCTCTTAATCTGACCAATACACTCCACTCTCTTCTCTTTATCTGACCAATACACTCCACTCTCTTCTCTTAATCTGACCAATACACTCCCCTCTCTTCTCTTAATCTGACCAATCCACTCCACTCTCTTCTCTTTATCTGACCAATACACTCCACTCTCTTCTCTTAATCTGACCAATACACTCCACTCTCTTCTCTTAATTTTACCAATACACTCCACTCTTCTCTTTATCTGACCAATCCACTCTCTTCCCTTTATCTGACCAATCCACTATTTTCCCTTAATCTGACCAATACTCTCTTCTCTTAATCTGACCAATACACTCCACTCTCTTCTCTTCATCTGACCAATACACTCCACTCTCTTCTCTTTATCTGACCAATACACTCCACTCTTCTCTTTATCAGACCAATCCACTATTTTCCCTTAATCTGACCAAGACACAACACTCTCTTCTCTTTATCTGACCAATCCACTATTTTCCCTTAATCTGACCAATACTCTCTTCTCTTAATCTGACCAATACACTCCACTCTCTTCTCTTAATCTGACCCATACACTCCACTCTCTTCTCTTAATCTGACCAATACACTCCACTCTCTTCTCTTAATCTGACCAATACACTCCACACTCTTCTCTTTATCTGACCAATATACTCCACTCTCTTCTCTTTATCTGACCAATCCACGTTTTTTCCCTTAATCTGACCAATAAACTCCACTCTCTTCTCTTTATCTGACCAATACACTCCACTCTCTTCTCTTTATCCGACCAATCCAATATTTTCCCATAATCTGCCCAATACACTCCACTCTCTTCTCTTTATCTGACCAATCCACTATTTTCCCTTAATCTGATCAATACACTCCTCTCTCTTCTCTTAATCTGATTAATACACTCCCCTCTATTCTCTTAATCTGACCAATACACTCCACTCTCTTCTCTTAATCTGACCAATACACTCCACACTCTTCTCTTTATCTGACCAATACACTCCACTCTCTTCTCTTAATCTGACCAATCCACTCCACTCTCTTCTCTTTATCTGACCAATACACTCCACTCTCTTCTCTTAATCTGACCAATACATTCCACTCTCTTCCCTAAATATGACCAATAAACTCCACTCTCTTCTCTTAATCTGACCAATACAATCCACTCTCTCTCTTAATCTGACCAATACACTCCACTCTCTTCTCTTTATCTGACCAATACACTCCACTCTCTTCTCTTTATCTGACCAATCCACTATTTTCCCTTAATCTGACCAATACACTCCACTCTCTTCTCTTTATCTGACCAATCCACTATTTTCCCTTAATCTGATCAATACACTCCTCTCTCTTCTCTTAATCTGATTAATACACTCCCCTCTATTCTCTTAATCTGACCAATACACTCCACTCTCTTCTCTTAATCTGACCAATACACTCCACACTCTTCTCTTTATCTGACCAATACACTCCACTCTCTTCTCTTAATCTGACCAATCCACTCCACTCTCTTCTCTTTATCTGACCAATACACTCCACTCTCTTCTCTTAATCTGACCAATACATTCCACTCTCTTCCCTAAATATGACCAATAAACTCCACTCTCTTCTCTTAATCTGACCAATACAATCCACTCTCTCTCTTAATCTGACCAATACACTCCACTCTCTTCTCTTTATCTGACCAATACACTCCACTCTCTTCTCTTTATCTGACCAATCCACTATTTTCCCTTAATCTGACCAATACACTCCACTCTCTTCTCTTAATCAGACCAATACATTCCACTCTCTTCCCTAAATATGACCAATAAACTCCACTCTCTTCTCTTAATCTGACCAATACAATCCACTCTCTTCTCTTAATCTGACCAATACACTCCACTCTCTTCTCTTTATCTGACCAATACACTCCACTCTCTTCTCTTTATCTGACCAATCCACTATTTTCCCTTAATCTGACCAATACAATCCACTCTCTTCTCTTAATCTGACCAATACACTCCACTCTCTTCTCTTTATCTGACCAATCCAATATTTTCCCATAATCTGCCCAATACACTCCACTCTCTTCTCTTTATCTGACCAAACCACTATTTTCCCTTAATCTGATCAATACACTCCTCTCTCTTCTCTTAATCTGATTAATACACTCCACTCTATTCTCTTAATCTGACCAATACACTCCACTCTCTTCTCTTAATCTGACCAATACACTCCACTCTCTTCTCTTAATCTGACCAATACACTCCACACTCTTCTCTTTATCTGACCAATAAACACCACTCTCTTCTCTTAATCTGACCAATCCACTCCACTCTCTTCTCTTTATCTGACCAATACACTCCACTCTCTTCTCTTAATCTGACCAATACATTCCACTCTCTTCCCTAAATATGACCAATAAACTCCACTCTCTTCTCTTAATCTGACCAATACACTCCACTCTCTTCTCTTAATCTGACCAATACACTCCACTCTCTTCTCTTTATCTGACCAATCCACTATTTTCCCATAATCTGACCAATACACTCCACTCTTCTCTTTATCAAACCAATCCACTATTTTCCCTTAATCTGACCAAGAAACTCCACTCTCTTCTCTTTATCTGACCAATCCACTATTTTCCCTTAATCTGACCAATACACTCCACTCTCTTCTCTTAATCTGACCAATACACTCCACTCTCTTCTCTTAATCTGACCAATACACTCCACACGCTTCTCTTTATCTGACCAATATACTCCACTCTCTTCTCTTTATCTGACCAATCGACGTTTTTTCCCTTAATCTGACCAATAAACACCACTCTCTTCTCTTTATCTGACCAATACACTCCACTCTCTTCTCTTTATCTGACCAATCCAATATTTTCCCATAATCTGCCCAATACACTCCACTCTCTTCTCTTTATCTGACCAAACCACTATTTTCCCTTAATCTGATCAATACACTCCTCTCTCTTCTCTTAATCTGATTAATACACTCCACTCTATTCTCTTAATCTGACCAATACACTCCACTCTCTTCTCTTAATCTGACCAATACACTCCACTCTCTTCTCTTAATCTGACCAATACACTCCACACTCTTCTCTTTATCTGACCAATAAACTCCACTCTCTTCTCTTAATCTGACCAATCCACTCCACTCTCTTCTCTTTATCTGACCAATACACTCCACTCTCTTCTCTTAATCTGACCAATACATTCCACTCTCTTCCCTAAATATGACCAATAAACTCCACTCTCTTCTCTTAATCTGACCAATACAATCCACTCTCTTCTCTTAATCTGACCAATACACTCCACTCTCTTCTCTTTATCTGACCAATCCACTCTTTTCCCTTAATCTGACCAATTCACTATTTTCCCTTAATCTGACCAATACAATCCACTATTTTCTCTTAATCTGACCAATGCACTCTACTCTCTTCTCTTAATCTGACCAATCCACTCTCATCTCTTAATCTGACCAATCCACTCTCTTCTCTTAATCTGACCTATACACTCCACTTTCTTCTCTTAATCTGACCAATACACTCCACTCTCTTCTCTTAATCTGACAAATACACTCCACTCTCTTCTCTTAATCTGACTAATCCGCTCTCTTCTCTTTATCTGACCAATCAACTCCACTCTCTTCTCTTAATCTGACCAATCCACTCTCTTCTTTTTATCTGACCAATCCACTATTTTCCCTTAATCTGACCAATAAAATCCACTCTCTTCTTTTAATCTGACCAATTCAATCCACACTTTTCCCTTAATCTGACCAATACACTCCACTCTCTTCTCTTTATCTGACCAATCCACTATTTTCCCTTAATCTGACCAATACACTCCACTCTCTTCTAGAAATCTGACAATACATTCCACTCTCTTCTCTTAATCTGACCAATACACTCCACTCTCTTCTCTTAATCTGACCAATACACTCCACTCTCTTCTCTTTATCTGACCAATACACTCCACTCTCTTCTCTTTATCTGACCAATACACTCCACTCTCTTCTCTTTATCTGATCAATCAACTCTTTTCCCTTAATCTGACCAATTCACTCCACTCCCTTCTCTTAATCTGACCAATCCACTCCACTATCTTCTCTTTATCTGACCAATCCACTATTTTCCCTTAATCTTACCAATACACTCCACTCTCTTCTCTTTATCTGACCAATCCACTATTTTCTCTTAATCTCAACAATACATTCAACTCTCTTCTCTTAATCTGACTAATACACTCCACTCTATTCTCTTAATCTGACCAATACACTCCACTCTCTTCTCTTAATCTGACCAATACACTCCACTCTCTTCTCTTAATCTGACCAATTCACTCCACTCCCTTCTCTTAATCTGTCCAATCCACTCCACTCTCTTCTCTTTATCTGACCAATCCACTATTTTCCCTTAATCTGACCAATACACTCCACTCTCTTCTAGAAATCTGACAATACATTCCACTCTCTTCTCTTAATCTGACCAATACACTCCACTCTCTCCTCTTTATCTGACCAATATACTCCACTCTCTTCTCTTTATCTGATCAATCAACTCTTTTCCCTTAATCTGACCAATTCACTCCACTCCCTTCTCTTAATCTGACCAATCCACTCCACTCTCTTCTCTTAATCTGACCAATACACTCCACTCTCTTCTTTTTATCTGACCAATACACTCCACTCTCTTCTCTTTATCTGATCAATCGACTATTTTCCCTTAATCTGACCAATACACTCCACTATCTTATTTTAATATGACCAATACACTCGACTTTCTTCCCTTAATCTGACCAATACACTCCACTCTTCTCTTAATCTGACCAATACACTCCACTCTCTTCTCTTAATCTGACCAATACACTCCACTCTCTTCTCTTGATCTGACCAATCCACTATTTTCCCTTAATCTGACCAATAACTCCACTATCTTCTCTTAATCTGACAATCACACTCTACTCTCTTCTAGAAATCTGACAATACACTCCACTCTCTTCTCTTAATCTGACCAATGCACTTCACTCTCTTCTCTTAATCTGACCAATACACTCCACTCTCTTCTCTTTATCTGACCAATACACTCCACTCTCTTCTCTTTATCTGATCAATCAACTATTTTCCCTTAATCTGACCAATTCACTCCACTCTCTTCTCTTAATCTGACCAATCCACTCCACTCTCTTCTCTTTATCTGACCAATCCACTATTTTCCCTTAATCTTACCAATACACTCCACTCTCTTCTCTTTACCTGACCAATCCACTATTTCTCTTAATCTGACCAATACACTCCACTCTCTTCTCTTAATCTGACTAATACACTCCACTCTATTCTCTTAATCTGGCCAATACACTCCACTCTCTTCTCTTAATCTGACCAATACATTCCACTCTCTTCTCTTAATCTGACCAATACACTCCACTCTCTTCTCTTAATCTGACCAATACACTCCACTCTCTTCTCTTTATCTGACCAATACACTCCACTCTCTCCTCTTTATCTGACCAATATACTCCACTCTCTTCTCTTTATCTGATCAATCACTCCACTTTCTCTTAATCTGACCAATACACTCCACTCTCTTCTCTTAATCTGACCAATCCACTCCACTCTCTTCTCTTAATCTGACCAATACACTCCACTCTCTTCTTTTTATCTGACCAATACACTCCACTCTCTTCTCTTTATCTGATCAATCGACTATTTTCCCTTAATCTGACCAATACACTCCACTATCTTATTTTAATATGACCAATACACTCGACTTTCTTCCCTTAATCTGACCAATACACTCCACTCTTCTCTTAATCTGACCAATACACTCCACTCTCTTCTCTTAATCTGACCAATACACTCCACTCTCTTCTCTTGATCTGACCAATCCACTATTTTCCCTTAATCTGACCAATAACTCCACTATCTTCTCTTAATCTGACTATCACACTCTACTCTCTTCTAGAAATCTGACAATACACTCCACTCTCTTCTCTTAATCTGACCAATGCACTTCACTCTCTTCTCTTAATCTGACCAATACACTCCACTCTCTTCTCTTTATCTGACCAATACACTCCACTCTCTTCTCTTTATCTGATCAATCAACTATTTTCCCTTAATCTGACCAATTCACTCCACTCTCTTCTCTTAATCTGACCAATCCACTCCACTCTCTTCTCTTTATCTGACCAATCCACTATTTTCCCTTAATCTTACCAATACACTCCACTCTCTTCTCTTTATCTGACCAATCCACTATTTTCTCTTAATCTGACCAATACACTCCACTCTCTTCTCTTAATCTGACTAATACACTCCACTCTATTCTCTTAATCTGGCCAATACACTCCACTCTCTTCTCTTAATCTGACCAATACAATCCACTCTCTTCTCTTAATCTGACCAATACACTCCACTCTCTTCTCTTAATCTGACCAATACATTCCACTCTCTTCTCTTAATCTGACCAATACACTCCACTCTCTTCTCTTTAACTGACCAATATACTCCACTCTCTTCTCTTAATATTACCAATCCACTCCACTCTCTTCTCTTAATCTGACCAATACACTCCACTCTCTTATCTTAATCTTACCAATCCACTCTCTTCTCTTAATCTGACCAATACACTCCACTCTCTTCTCTTAATCTGATCAATACACTCCTCTCTCTTCTCTTAATTTGACCAATACACTCCACTCTTTTCTCTTAATCTGACCAATACACTCCACTCTCTTCTCTTTATCTGGCCAATCCACTCAACTCTCTTCTCTTAATCTGACCAATCCACTCTCTTCTCTTTATCTGGCCAGTCCACTCCACTCTCTTCTCTTCTTTTAATCTGACCAATACACTCCACTCTCTTCTCTTTATCTGACCAACCCACTATTTTCCCTTAATCTGACAATACACTCCACTCTCTTCTCTTAATCTGACCAATAAACTCCACTCTCTTCTCTTAATCTGACCAATCCACTCCACACTCTTCTCTTAATCTGACCAATCCACTCTCTTCTCTTAATCTGACCAATCCACTCTCTTCTCTTAATCTGACCAATACACTCCAATCTCTTCTCCCATGGGGCGGCGCACAATTGGCCCAGCGTCGTCCAGGGTAGGGGACGGAATGGCCGGCAGGGATGTAGAGCATGGCGTTTGCAACGCCAGGGTTGTGGGTTCGATTCCCACGGGGGGCCAGTATGAAAAATAAAAAAGATAATGTAAGTCGCTCTGGATAAGAGCGTCTGCTAAAATGACTAAAATGTAAATGTTAATCTGACCAATACACTCCACTCTCTTCTCTTAATCTGACCAATACACTCCACTCTCTTCTCTTTATCTGAACAATCCACTATTTTCCCTTAATCTCACCAATACACTCCACTCTCTTCTCTTTATCTGACCAATACACTCCACTCTCTTCTCTTGATTTGACCAATCCACTCCACTCTCTTCTCTTTATCTGACCAATCCACTATTTTCCCTTAATCTGACCAATAACTCCACTCTCTTCTCTTAATCTGACTATCACACTCTACTCTCTTCTAGAAATCTGACAATACACTCCACTCTCTTCTCTTAATCTGACCAATGCACTCCACTCTCTTCTCTTAATCTGACCAATACACTCCACTCTCTTCTCTTAATCTGACCAATACACTCCACTCTCTTCTCTTTATCTGATCAATCAACTATTTTCCCTTAATCTGACCAATTCACTCCACTCTCTTCTCTTAATCTGACCAATCCACTCCACTCTCTTCTCTTTATCTTACCAATCCACTATTTTCCCTTAATCTTACCAATAAACTCCACTCTCTTCTCTTTATCTGACCAATCCACTATTTTCCCTTAATCTGACCAATAACTCCACTCTCTTCTCTTAATCTGACTATCACACTCTACTCTCTTCTAGAAATCTGACAATACACTCCACTCTCTTCTCTTAATCTGACCAATGCACTCCACTCTCTTCTCTTAATCTGACCAATACACTCCACTCTCTTCTCTTAATCTGACCAATACACTCCACTCTCTTCTCTTAATCTGATCAATCAACTATTTTCCCTTAATCTGACCAATTCACTCCACTCTCTTCTCTTAATCTGACCAATCCACTCCACTCTCTTCTCTTTATTTTACCAATCCACTATTTTCCCTTAATCTTACCAATAAACTCCACTCTCTTCTCTTTATCTGACCAATCAACTATTTTCTCTTAATCTGACCAATACACTCCACTCTCTTCTCTTAATCTGACCAATACACTCCACTCTCTTCTCTTTATCTGACCAATACACTCCAATCTCTTCTCTTTATCTGATCAATCAACTATTTTCCCTTAATCTGACCAATTCACTCCACTCTCTTCTCTTAATCTCACCAATCCACTCCACTCTCTTCTCTTTATTTTACCAATCCACTATTTTCCCTTAATCTTACCAATACACTCCACTCTCTTCTCTTTATCTGACCAATCCACTATTTTCTCTTAATCTGACCAATGCACTCCACTCTCTTCTCTTAATCTGACCAATACACTCCACTCTCTTCTCTTTATCTGACCAATACACTCCACTCTCTTCTCTTTATCTGACCATACAATCAACTCTTTTCCCTTAATCTGACCAATTCACTCCACTCTCTTCTCTTAATCTGACCAATCCACTCCACTCTCTTCTCTTTATCTTACCAATCCACTATTTTCCCTTAATCTTACCAATACACTCCACTCTCTTCTCTTTATCTGACCAATCCACTATTTTCTCTTAATCTGACCAATACACTCCACTCTCTTCTCTTAATCTGACTAATACACTCCCCTCTATTCTCTTAATCTGACCAATACACTCCACTCTCTTTTCTTAATCTGACCAATACAATCCACTCTCTTCTCTTAATCTGCCAATACACTCCACTCTCTTCTCTTAATCTGACCAATACATTCCACTCTCTTCTCTTTAATCTGACCAATACACTCCACTCTCTTCTCTTTAACTGACCAATATACTCCTCTCTCTTCTCTTAATCTGACCAATACACTCCACTCTCTTCTCTTAATCTGACTAATACACTCCACTCTATTCTCTTAATCTGACCAATACACTCCACTCTCTTCTCTTAATATGACCAATACAATCCACTCTCTTCTCTTAATCTGCCAATACACTCCACTCTCTTCTCTTAATCTGACCAATACATTCCACTCTCTTCGCTTAATCTGACCAATACACTCCACTCTCTTCTCTTTAACTGACCAATATACTCCACTCTCTTCTCTTAATATTACCAATCCACTATTTTCCCTTAATCTTACCAATACACTCCACTCTCTTCTCTTTATCTGACCAATCCACTATTTTCTCTTAATCTGACCAATACACTCCACTCTCTTCTCTTAATCTGACTAATACACTCCACTCTATTCTCTTAATCTGACCAATCCACTCCACTCTCTTCTCTTTATTTTACCAATCCACTATTTTCCCTTAATCTTACCAATACACTCCACTCTCTTCTCTTTATCTGACCAATCCACTATTTTCTCTTAATCTGACCAATACACTCCACTCTCTTCTCTTAATCTGACTAATACACTCCACTCTATTCTCTTAATCTGACCAATACACTCCACTCTCTTCTCTTAATCTGACCAATACAATCCACTCTCTTCTCTTAATCTGCCAATACACTCCACTCTCTTCTCTTAATCTGACCAATACATTCCACTCTCTTCTCTTAATCTGACCAATACACTCCACTCTCTTCTCTTTAACTGACCAATATACTCCACTCTCTTCTCTTAATATTACCAATCCACTCCACTCTCTTCTCTTAATCTGACCAATACACTCCACTCTCTTATCTTAATCTTACCAATACACTCTCTTCTCTTAATCTGACCAATACAATCCACTCTCTTCTCTTAATCTGACCAATACACTCCACTCTCTTCTCTTAATCTGACCAATACATTCCACTCTCTTCTCTTAATCTGACCAATACACTCCACTCTCTTCTCTTTAACTGACCAATATACTCCTCTCTCTTCTCTTAATCTGACCAATACACTCCACTCTCTTCTCTTAATCTGACTAATACACTCCACTCTATTCTCTTAATCTGACCAATACACTCCACTCTCTTCTCTTAATCTGACCAATACAATCCACTCTCTTCTCTTAATCTGCCAATACACTCCACTCTCTTCTCTTAATCTGACCAATACATTCCACTCTCTTCTCTTAATCTGACCAATACACTCCACTCTCTTCTCTTTAACTGACCAATATACTCCACTCTCTTCTCTTAATATTACCAATCCACTATTTTCCCTTAATCTTACCAATACACTCCACTCTCTTCTCTTTATCTGACCCAATCCACTATTTTCTCTTAATCTGACCAATACACTCCACTCTCTTCTCTTAATCTGACTAATACACTCCACTCTATTCTCTTAATCTGACCAATCCACTCCACTCTCTTCTCTTTATTTTACCAATCCACTATTTTCCCTAATCTTACCAATACACTCCACTCTCTTCTCTTTATCTGAACAATCCACTATTTTCTCTTAATCTGACCAATACACTCCACTCTCTTCTCTTAATCTGACCAATACACTCCACTCTATTCTCTTAATCTGACCAATACACTCCACTCTATTCTCTTAATCTGACCAATACACTCCACTCTCTTCTCTTAATCTGACCAATACAATCCACTCTCTTCTCTTAATCTGCCAATACACTCCACTCTCTTCTCTTAATCTGACCAATACATTCCACTCTCTTCTCTTAATCTGACCAATACACTCCACTCTCTTCTCTTTAACTGACCAATATACTCCACTCTCTTCTCTTAATATTACCAATCCACTCCACTCTCTTCTCTTAATCTGACCAATACACTCCACTCTCTTCTCTTAATCTTACCAATCCACTCTCTTCTCTTAATCTGACCAATACACTCCACTCTCTTCTCTTAATCTGACCAATACACTCCTCTCTCTTCTCTTAATTTGACCAATACACTCCACTCTTTTCTCTTAATCTGACCAATACACTCCACTCTCTTCTCTTTATCTGGCCAATCCACTCAACTCTCTTCTCTTAATCTGACCAATACACTCTCTTCTCTTTATCTGGCCAATACACTCCACTCTCTTCTCTTCTTTTAATCTGACCAATACACTCCACTCTCTTCTCTTTATCTGACCAACCCACTATTTTCCCTTAATCTGACAATACACTCCACTCTCTTCTCTTAATCTGACCAATCCACTCCACACTCTTCTCTTAATCTGACCAATCCACTCTCTTCTCTTAATCTGACCAATCCACTCTCTTCTCTTAATCTGACCAATACACTCCAATCTCTTCTCCCATGGGGCGGCGCACAATTGGCCCAGCGCCGTCCAGGGTAGGGGACGGAATGGCCTGCAATAGAGCATGGCGTTTGCAACAACAGGGTTGTGGGTTCGATTCCCACGGGGGGCCAGTATGAAAAATAAAAAAGATAATGTAAGTCGCTCTGGATAAGAGCGTCTGCTAAAATGACTAAAATGTAAATGTAAATGTTAATCTGACCAATACACTCCACTCTCTTCTCTTAATCTGACCAATACACTCCACTCTCTTCTCTTAATCTGACCAATGCACTCCACTCTCTTCTCTTAATCTGACCAAAACACTCCACTCTCTTCTTTTAATCTGACCAATACACTCCACTCTCTTCTCTTTATCTGATCAATCAACTATTTTCCCTTAATCTGACCAATTCACTCCACGCTCTTCTCTTAATATGACCAATCCACTCCACTCTCTTCTCTTTATTTTACCAATCCACTATTTTCCCTTAATCTTACCAATACACTCCACTCTCTTCTCTTTATCTGACCAATCCACTATTTTCTCTTAATCTGACCAATACACTCCACTCTCTTCTCTTAATCTGACCAATCTGACGTGGTCCTCTGTAGCTCAGCTGGTAGAGCACGACGCTTGTAACGCCAAGGTAGTGGGTTCGATCCCAATACACACCCATACACAAAAAAAAAAATGTATGCACGCATGACTGTAAGTCCTTTGGATAAAAGCTTCTGCTAAATGGCATAGGATATTATATTATTTACACTCCACTCTCTTCTCTTTATCTGACCAATACACTCCACTCTCTTCTCTTTATCTGATCAATCAACTATTTTCCCTTAATCTGACCAATTCACTCCACTCTCTTCTCTTAATCTGACCAATCCACTCCACTCTCTTCTCTTTATTTTACCAATCCACTATTTTCCCTTAATCTTACCAATACACTCCACTCTCTTCTCTTTATCTGACCAATCCACTATTTTCTCTTAATCTGACCAATACACTCCACTCTCTTCTCTTAATCTGACTAATACACTCCACTCTATTCTCTTAATCTGACCAATACACTCCACTCTCTTTTCTTAATCTGACCAATACAATCCACTCTCTTCTCTTAATCTGCCAATACACTCCACTCTCTTCTCTTAATCTGACCAATACATTCCACTCTCTTCTCTTAATCTGACCAATACACTCCACTCTCTTCTCTTTAACTGACCAATATACTCCACTCTCTTCTCTTAATCTGACCAATACACTCCACTCTCTTCTCTTAATCTGACTAATACCACTACACTCCACTCTATTCTCTTAATCTGACCAATACACTCCACTCTCTTCTCTAATCTGACCAATACAATCCACTCTCTTCTCTTAATCTGCCAATACACTCCACTCTCTTCTCTTAATCTGACCAATACATTCCACTCTCTTCTCTTAATCTGACCAATACACTCCACTCTCTTCTCTTTAACTGACCAATATACTCCACTCTCTTCTCTTAATATTACCAATCCACTATTTTCCCTTAATCTTACCAATACACTCCACTCTCTTCTCTTTATCTGACCAATCCACTATTTTCTCTTAATCTGACCAATACACTCCACTCTCTTCTCTTAATCTGACTAATACACTCCACTCTATTCTCTTAATCTGACCAATCCACTCCACTCTCTTCTCTTTATTTTACCAATCCACTATTTTCCCTTAATCTTACCAATACACTCCACTCTCTTCTCTTTATCTGACCAATCCACTATTTTCTCTTAATCTGACCAATACACTCCACTCTCTTCTCTTAATCTGACCAATCTGACGTGGTCCTCTGTAGCTCAGCTGGTAGAGCACGGCGCTTGTAACGCCAAGGTAGTGGGTTTGATCCCCGGGACCACCCATACACAAAAAAAATGTATGCACGCATGACTGTAAGTCGCTTTGGATAAAAGCGTCTGCTAAATGGCATATTATATTATATTATTTACACTCCACTCTCTTCTCTTTATCTGACCAATACACTCCACTCTCTTCTCTTTATCTGATCAATCAACTATTTTCCCTTAATCTGAACAATTCACTCCACTCTCTTCTCTTAATCTGACCAATCCACTCCACTCTCTTCTCTTTATTTTACCAATCCACTATTTTCCCTTAATCTTACCAATACACTCCACTCTCTTCTCTTTATCTGACCAATCCACTATTTTCTCTTAATCTGACCAATACACTCCACTCTCTTCTCTTAATCTGACTAATACACTCCACTCTATTCTCTTAATCTGACCAATACACTCCACTCTCTTTCTTAATCTGACCAATACAATGCACTCTCTTCTCTTAATCTGCCAATACACTCCACTCTCTTCTCTTAATCTGACCAATACATTCCACTCTCTTCTCTTAATCTGACCAATACACTCCACTCTCTTCTCTTTAACTGACCAATATACTCCACTCTCTTCTCTTAATCTGACCAATACACTCCACTCTCTTCTCTTAATCTGACTAATACACTCCACTCTATTCTCTTAATCTGACCAATACACTCCACTCTCTTCTCTTAATCTGACCAATACAATCCACTCTCTTCTCTTAATCTGCCAATACACTCCACTCTCTTCTCTTAATCTGACCAATACATTCCACTCTCTTCTCTTAATCTGACCAATACACTCCACTCTCTTCTCTTTAACTGACCAATATACTCCACTCTCTTCTCTTAATATTACCAATCCACTATTTTCCCTTAATCTTACCAATACACTCCACTCTCTTCTCTTTATCTGACCAATCCACTATTTTCTCTTAATCTGACCAATACACTCCACTCTCTTCTCTTAATCTGACTAATACACTCCACTCTATTCTCTTAATCTGACCAATCCACTCCACTCTCTTCTCTTTATTTTACCAATCCACTATTTTCCCTTAATCCACCAATACACTCCACTCTCTTCTCTTTATCTGACCAATCCACTATTTTCTCTTAATCTGACCAATTCACTCCACTCTCTTCTCTTTATTTTACCAATCCACTATTTTCCCTTAATCTTACCAATACACTCCACTCTCTTCTCTTTATCTGACCAATCCACTATTTTCTCTTAATCTGACCAATACACTCCACTCTCTTCTCTTAATCTGACTAATACACTCCACTCTATTCTCTTAATCTGACCAATACACTCCACTCTCTTTTCTTAATCTGACCAATACAATCCACTCTCTTCTCTTAATCTGCCAATACACTCCACTCTCTTCTCTTAATCTGACCAATACATTCCACTCTCTTCTCTTAATCTGACCAATACACTCCCCTCTCTTCTCTTTAACTGACCAATATACTCCACTCTCTTCTCTTAATCTGACCAATACACTCCACTCTCTTCTCTTAATCTGATTAATACACTCCACTCTATTCTCTTAATCTGACCAATACACTCCACTCTCTTCTCTTAATCTGACCAATACAATCCACTCTCTTCTCTTAATCTGCCAATACACTCCACTCTCTTCTCTTAATCTGACCAATACATTCCACTCTCTTCTCTTAATCTGACCAATACACTCCACTCTCTTCTCTTTAACTGACCAATATACTCCACTCTCTTCTCTTAATATTACCAATCCACTATTTTCCCTTAATCTTACCAATACACTCCACTCTCTTCTCTTTATCTGACCAATCCACTATTTTTCTCTTAATCTGACCAATACACTCCACTCTCTTCTCTTAATCTGACTAAATACACTCCACTCTATTCTCTTAATCTGACCAATTCCACTCCACTCTCTTCTCTTTATCTTACCAATCCACTATTTTTCCCTTAATCTTACCCAATACACTCCACTCTCTTCACTTAATCTGACCAATACACTCCACTCTATTCTCTTAATCTGACCAAACACTCCACTCTCCTCTCTTAATCTGACCAATACAATCCACTCTCTTCTCTTAATCTGCCAATACACTCCACTCTCTTCTCTTAATCTGACCAATACATTCCACTCTCTTCTCTTCTCTTAATCTGACCATACACTCCACTCTCTTCTCTTTAACTGACCAATATACTCCACTCTCTTCTCTTAATATTACCAATCCACTCCACTCTCTTCTCTTAATCTGACCAATACACTCCACTCTCTTATCTTAATCTTACCAATGCACTCTCTTCTCTTAATCTGACCAATACACTCCACTCTCTTCTCTTAATCTGATCAATACACTCCTCTCTCTTCTCTTAATTTGACCAATACACTCCACTCTTTTCTCTTAATCTGACCAATACACTCCACTCTCTTCTCTTTATCTGGCCAATCCACTCAACTCTCTTCTCTTAATCTGACCAATACACTCTCTTCTCTTTATCTGGCCAGTCCACTCCACTCTCTTCTCTTCTTTTAATCTGACCAATACACTCCACTCTCTTCTCTTTATCTGACCAACCCACTCTTTTCCCTTAATCTGACAATACACTCCACTCTCTTCTCTTAATCTGACCAATAAACTCCACTCTCTTCTCTTAATCTGACCAATCCACTCCACACTCTTCTCTTAATCTGACCAATCCACTCTCTTTCTCTTTAATCTGACCATCCACTCTCTTCTCTTAATCTGACCAATACACTCCAATCTCTTCTCCAATGGGGCGGCGCACAATCCACCCAGCGTCGTCCAGGGTAGGGGACAATGGCCCGGCAGGGATGTAGAGCATGGCGTTTGCAACGCCAGGGTTGTGGGTTCGATTCCCACGGGGGGCCAGTATGAAAAATAAAAAAGATAATGTAAGTCACTCTGGATAAGAGCGTCTGCTAAAATGACTAAAATGTAAATGTAAATGTTAATCTGACCAATACACTCCACTCTCTTCTCTTAATCTGACCAATACACTCCACTCTCTTCTCTTTATCTGACAATCCACTATTTTCCCTTAATCTCACCAATACACTCAACTCTCTTCTCTTTATCTGACCAATACACTCCACTCTCTTCTCTTGATTTGACCAATATACTCCACTCTCTTCTCTTAATATTACCAATCCACTATTTTCCCTTAATCTTACCAATACACTCCACTCTCTTCTCTTTATCTGACCAATCCACTATTTTCTCTTAATCTGACCAATACACTCCACTCCCTTCTCTTAATCTGACTAATACACTCCACTCTATTCTCTTAATCTGACCAATCCACTCCACTCTCTTCTCTTTATCTTACCAATCCACTATTTTCCCTTAATCTTACCAATACACTCCACTCTCTTCACTTAATCTGACCAATACACTCCACTCTATTCTCTTAATCTAACCAATACACTCCACTCTCCTCTCTTAATCTGACCAATACAATCCACTCTCTTCTCTTAATCTGCCAATACACTCCACTCTCTTCTCTTAATCTGACCAATACATTCCACTCTCTTCTCTTAATCTGACCAATACACTCCACTCTCTTCTCTTTAACTGACCAATATACTCCACTCTCTTCTCTTAATATTACCAATCCACTCCACTCTCTTCTCTTAATCTGACCAATACACTCCACTCTCTTATCTTAATCTTACAATGCACTCTCTTCTCTTAATCTGACCAATACACTCCACTCTCTTCTCTTAATCTGATCAATACACTCCTCTCTCTTCTCTTAATTTGACCAATACACTCCACTCTTTTCTCTTAATCTGACCAATACACTCCACTCTCTTCTCTTTATCTGGCCAATCCACTCAACTCTCTTCTCTTAATCTGACCAATACACTCTCTTCTCTTTATCTGGCCAGTCCACTCCACTCTCTTCTCTTCTTTTAATCTGACCAATACACTCCACTCTCTTCTCTTTAATCTGACCAACCCACTATTTTCCTTAATCTGACAATACACTCCACTCTCTTCTCTTAATCTGACCAATCCACTCCACTCTCTTCTCTTAATCTGACCAATCCACTCCACACTCTTCTCTTAATCTGACCAATCCACTCTCTTCTCTTAATCTGACCAATCCACTCCACTCTCTTCTCTTAATCTGACCATACACTCCACTCTCTTCTCTTTATCTGACCAATACACTCCTCTTTCTTCTCTTTATCTGACCACTCCACAATTTCCCTTAATCTGACCAATACACTCCACTCTCTTATCTTAATCTGACCAATACACTCGGCTTTCTTCCCTTAATATGACCAATCCACTATTTTCCCTTAATCTCACCAATACACTCCACTCTCTTCTCTTTATCTGACCAATACACTCCACTCTCTTCTCTTAATCTGACCAATCCACTCTCTTGTCTTTATCTGGCCAATCCACTCCACTGTCTTCTCTTTATCTGACCAATCCACTCTCTTGTCTTTATCTGGCCAATCCACTCCACTCTCTTCTCTTTATCTGACCAATCCACTATTTTCCCTTAATCTGACCAACAACTCCACTCTCTTCTCTTAATCTGACCATCACACTCTACTCTCTTCTAGAAATCTGACAATACACTCCACTCTCTTCTCTTAATCTGACCAATGCACTCCACTCTCTTCTCTTAATCTGACCAATACACTCCATTCTCTTCTCTTAATCTGACCAATACACTCCACTCTCTTCTCTTTATCTGATCAATCAACTATTTTCCCTTAATCTGACCAATTCACTCCACTCTCTTCTCTTAATCTGACCAATCCACTCCACTTTCTTCTCTTTATCTTACCAATCCACTATTTTCTCTTAATCTTACCAATACACTCCACTCTCTTCTCTTTATCTGACCAATCCACTATTTTCTCTTAATCTGACCAATACACTCCACTCTCTTCTCTTAATCTGACCAATACACTCCACTCTCTTCTCTTTATCTGACCAATACACTCCACTCTCTTCTCTTTATCTGATCAATCAACTATTTTCCCTTAATCTGACCAATTCACTCCACTCTCTTCTCTTAATCTGACCAATCCACTCCACTCTCTTCTCTTTATCTTACCAATCCACTATTTTCCCTTAATCTTACCAATACACTCCACTCTCTTCTCTTTATCTGACCAATCCACTATTTTCTCTTAATCTGACCAATACACTCCACTCTCTTCTCTTAATCTGACCAATACACTCCACTCTTTTCTCTTTATCTGACCAATACACTCCACTCTCTTCTCTTTATCTGATCAATCAACTATTTTCCCTTAATCTGACCAATTCACTCCACTCTCTTCTCTTAATCTGACCAATCCACTCCACTCTCTTCTCTTTATTTTACCAATCCACTATTTTCCCTTAATCTTACCAATACACTCCACTCTCTTCTCTTTATCTGACCAATCCACTATTTTCTCTGAATCTGACCAATACACTCCACTCTCTTCTCTTAATCTGACTAATACACTCCACTCTATTCTCTTAATCTGACCAATCCACTCACTCTTCTTTTCTTAATCTGACCAATACAATCCACTCTCTTCTCTTAATCTGACCAATACACTCCACTCTCTTCTCTTAATCTGACCAATACACTCCACTCTCTTCTCTTAATCTGACCAATACACTCCACTCTCTTCTCTTTAACTGACCAATACACTCCACTCTCTTCTCTTAATCTGACCAATACACTCCACTCTCTTCTCTTAATCTGATCAATACACTCCTCTCTCTTCTCTTAATTTGACCAATACACTCCACTCTTTTCTCTTAATCTGACCAATACACTCCACTCTCTTCTCTTTATCTGACCAATCCACTATTTTCTCTTAATCTGACCAATACACTCCACTCTCTTCTCTTAATCTGACTAATACACTCCACTCTATTCTCTTAATCTGACCAATACACTCCACTCTCTTTTCTTAATCTGACCAATACAATCCACTCTCTTCTCTTAATCTGCCAATACACTCCACTCTCTTCTCTTAATCTGACCAATACATTCCACTCTCTTCTCTTAATCTGACCAATACACTCCACTCTCTTCTCTTTCTGACCAATATACTCCACTCTCTTCTCTTAATCTGACCTATACACTCCACTCTCTTCTCTTAATCTGATCAATACACTCCTCTCTCTTCTCTTAATTTGACCAATACACTCCACTCTTTTCTCTTAATCTGACCAATACACTCCACTCTCTTCTCTTTATCTTACCAATCCACTATTTTCCCTTAATCTTACCAATACACTCCACTCTCTTCTCTTTATCTAACCAATCCACTATTTTCTCTTAATCTGACCAATGCACTCCACTCTCTTCTCTTAATCTGACCAATACACTCCACTCTCTTCTCTTTATCTGACCAATACACTCCATTCTCTTCTCTTTATCTGATCAATCAACTATTTTCCCTTAATCTGACCAATTCACTCCACTCTCTTCTCTTAATCTGACCAATACACTCCACTCTCTTCTCTTAATCTGACCAATCCACTCTTTTCTCTTAATCTGACCAATACACTCCACTCTCTTCTCTTAATCTGACCAATACACTCCACTCTCTTCTCTTAATCTGACCAATACACTCCACTCTCTTCTCTTAATCTGACCAATACAATCCACTCTCTTCTCTTAATCTGCCAATACACTCCACTCTCTTCTCTTAATCTGACCAATACATTCCACTCTCTTCTCTTAATCTGACCAATACACTCCACTCTCTTCTCTTTAACTGACCAATATACTCCACTCTCTTCTCTTAATCTGACCAATACACTCCACTCTCTTCTCTTAATCTGAACAATACACTCCACTCTCTTCTCTTAATCTGACCAATACACTCCACTCTCTTCTCTTAATCTGACCAATACACTCCACTCTCTTCTCTTTATCTGATCAATCCACACTCTTCTCTTTATCTGGCCAGTCCTCTCCACTCTCTTCTCTTAATCTAACCAATCCACTCTCTTCCCTTATCCAGAAAACAGCGCCGGAGAAGATGGCTGCCGTTTTACAGCCCTCTGACCAATGTACTCTCTATGTTCTTTAATCCGCGTTATTTGTAATTTATTTTGTACATAATCTTTCTGCCATGTCTCTTATAACCAAAAAGCTCTTCTGGATATCAGGACAGCGATTAC
This sequence comes from Coregonus suidteri, assembly GCA_036851935.1. Lineage (NCBI taxonomy): Eukaryota > Metazoa > Chordata > Actinopteri > Salmoniformes > Salmonidae > Coregonus > Coregonus suidteri. The sequence continues at coordinate 328,681 of CM072238.1, read as the reverse complement.
TCACCTCGTATTGGATGAAGATTTTTTCTCTCAACGAGGCGGGCCGCGAAGGATATCATACACTCCAGACTCCCGACAAGGCCCAAATCCCCGTCATTCGCGTGAGGAAAGAGACGGAGATATCGTGGCCGTAGATCGGGGTGCCTTGTAAGGATCCACGGCTCTTCGTGTAAATCTGCCTCTTCCATCAATCTATTAGCCAATCTTCAATAATTTGAAAATAAATTGGATGACCTAAGATTACGGTTTATCCTACCAACGGGACATTAAAAACTGTAATATCTTATCTTTCACAGAGTCGTGGCTGAACGACGACATGGATAACATACAGCTAGCGGGCTATACGCTACATCGGCAGGATAGAACGGCTGACTCCGGTAAGACAAGGGGTGGCGGTCTCTGTACCAATACAAACCACAGCTGGTGCACAAAATCAAATAATAAGGAAGTCTTGAGGTTTTGCTCGCCTGAGGTAGAGTATCTTATGATAAGCTGTAGACCACACTATTTACCAAGAGACTTTTCATCTATATTTTTCATAGTCTGTCTATTTACCACCACAAACCAATGCTGGCATTAAGATTGCACTGACTGAGTTGTACAAGGCCATAAATCAACAGGAAAACGCTCATCCAGATGCAGCGCTCCTCTGGCCGGGGACTTTAATGCAGGGAAACTTAAATCCGTTCTACCTAATTTCTACCTCTTCATCTTAAATGTGCAACCAGACTCCACTCTCTTCTCTTAATCTAGACCACCACTTACTCCACACACAGAGACGCATACAAAGCTCTCCCTCTCCTCCATTTGGCAAATCTGACCATAACTCTACCCTCCTGATTCCTGCTTATAAGCAAAAACTAAAGCAGGAAGCACCACTGACTCGGTTAATAAAAAAGTGGTCAGATGACGCAGATGCTAAGCTACAGGACTCTTTTGCTAGCACATCTGGAACATGTTCCGGGATTCTTCAGACTTAATGAGGAGTACACCACATCAGTCACTGGCTTCATCTTTAAGTGCATAGATGATGTCGTCCCCACAGTGACCTACGTACATACCCCAAACCAGAAGCCATGGATTACACAGGAAACATCCGCACTGAGCTAAAGGGTAGAGCTGCCGCTTTCTCAAGGAACGGGACTCTAACCCGGACGCTTTAAGAAATCCCTCTATCCTCCCTCCGACTAAACCATCAAACAAGGCAAAGAGTCAATACAGGACTAAGATTGAATCGTACTCACTTCTCTGAATCGTCGGATGTGGCAGGGCTTGAAAACGATTACAGACTACAATCTGAACCAGCCGCGACTGCCCAGTGACACAATCCTACCAGATGACTAAACCACTTCTCTTGCTCTCTTCGAGGCAAGCAACACTGAAGCATGCATGAGAGCACCAGCTGTTCCGGATGACTATGTGATCACGCTCTCCGTAGCCGATGTGAGTAAGACTTTTAAGCAGGTCAACATTCACACAAGGCCGCAGGGCCAGACGGATTCCAGGACGTGTACTCCGAGCATGTGCTGACCAACTGGCAAGTGTCTTCACTGACATTTTCACATGTCCCTGACTGAGTCTGTAATACCACTCTCTTTCAAGCAGACCACCATAGTCCCCGTGCCCAAGGACTCTAAGATAACCTGCCTAAATGATCCACTCTCTTCTCCTACCGACCCGTAGCACTGACGTTTGTTAATCTGAAGTGCTTTGAAACTCTCTTCATCTCACATCAACAGCATTATCCCAGAAACCCTAGACCCACTCCAATTTGCATACCGCCCCAACAGATCCACAGATGATGCAATCTCATTACACTCCACTCCCTCTCCCACCTGGACAAGAGGAACACCTACGTCTGCTATTCTTGACTACAGACCAGCATTCAACACCATAGTCTCTTAATCTAAGCTCATCACACTAGGCTAAGGATCCTGGGACTAAACACCTCCCTCTGCAACTGGATCCTGGACTTCCTGACGGGCCGCCCCCAGGTGGTAAGGGTCTGTAACAACACATCTGCCACACTGATCCTCAACACTGGGGCCCCTCTTAATCGTGCTCACTCCACTCTCCTCCTGTACTCTCTGTTCACTCATGATCATGGCCAGGCACGACTCCCAACACCATCATTAAGTTGACCAATGACACAACAGTGGTAGGCCTTATCACCGACAACGATGAGACAGCCTATAGGGAGGAGGTCAGAGACTCTTCTCTTAATCTGACCAGGACAACCACTCTCTCTCTTAATCTGACCAAGAGACAAAGGAGATGATTCTGGACTAACTACAGGAAAAAAAAGAATCTGAGCAATCCACTCCATTTCTCATCGACGGGGCTGTATCTGACCAAGGTTGACAGCTTCAAGTTCCTTCTCACATCACCAACGAACTATCATGGTCCAAACACTCTTCAGTCGTTAATCTGGCCACGACAAAGCTCTTCCTCTGAATCTTAGAGACTGAAAAGATTTGGCACTCAATCCTTCTCTCAGATCCTCAAAAAATACACCACTCTCTTCTCGAGAGCATCCTGACCAATGCATCACTCCGCCTGGTATGGCTTCTGCTTAATCTCCGACCGTAAGGCACTACACTCTCTTCTCGTACGGCCCAGTACATCACTGGGGCCAACTTCCTGCCATTCTGACCTCTATACCAGGCTGGGATTTCTCTTAATCTGCGGTGTCAGAGGAAGGCCCTCAAAATTGTCAAAGACTCCAGCTTCCCCCTATCTGACCATAGACTGTTCTCTCTTGCTCTGACCAATCCACTCTACTCTTTCTCTTAATCTGCCAAGTCCTAACTCCACTCTCTTCTCAACATCTTCTACCCAAGCCATCCACTCCTGAACAGCTAATCATGGCTACCCGGACTACACTTGCACTTGGCCCCCCCCCCCACCCCATCCTTTTTACGACCATACTGCTACTCTGTTAATTATCTGACCATAGTCACTTTAACTCTACCCACATGTACATATTACCTCAACTACCTCAACTAGACCCGGTGCCCCCCGCACATTGACTCTGCAACTTACCCCCTGTATATATAGCCTCTCTACTCTCTTCTCTTATCTGACTTCTGCTCACTTTTTTTTCTCTTTTTCTGTTGCCAATCCATAATTTCTCATTTTTTTTAATAAAAATAAATGCACTCTGGTTTAAGGGCTGTAAGTAAGCATTTCACTGTAATGTCTGCACTCCCTTGTCTTCTCGCATGTGACCAATAAACTTTGATTTGATTTGATCTTAATCTGACCAATCCACTCCACTCTCTTCTCTTAATCTGACCAATACACTCCACTCTTTTCTCTTAATCTGACCAATAAACTCCACTCTCTTCTCTTTATCTGGCCAATCCACTCAACTCTCTTCTCTTAATCTGACCAATCCACTCTCTTCTCTTTATCTGGCCAGTCCACTCCACTCTCTTCTCTTCTCTTAATCTGACCAATACACTCCACTCTCTTCTCTTTAATCTGACCAATACACTCCACTCTCTTCTCTTAATCTGACCAATCCACTCCACTCTCTTCTCTTAATCTGACCAATACACTCCACTCTCTTCTCTTAATCTGACCAATACACTCCACTCTCTTCTCTTAATCTGACCAATACACTCCACTCTCTTCTCTTTATTTGACCAACTCACTATTTTCCCTTAATCTCACCAATACACTCCACTCTCTTCTCTTAGTCTGACCAATACACTCCACTCTCTTCTCTTAATCTGACCAATACACTCCACTCTCTTCTCTTAATCTTGAAAATGACCAATCCACTCTCTTCTCTTAATCTGACCAATCCACTCCACTCCCTCTCTTCTCTTAATCTGACCAATACACTCCACTCTCTTCTCTTAATCTGACCAATACACTCCACTCTCTTCTCTTAATCTGGCCAATACACTCCACTCTCTTCTCTTAATCTGACCAATCCACTCTCTTCTCTTTATCTGGCCAATCCACTCCACTCCCTTCTCTTCTTAATCTGACCAATACACTCCACTCTCTTCTCTTAATCTGACCAATACACTCCACTCTCTTCTCTTAATCTGACCAATCCACTCTCTTCTCTTAATCTGACCAATACACTCCACTCTCTTCTCTTAATCTGACCAATACACTCCACTCTCTTCTCTTAATCTGACCAATCCACTCCACTCTCTTCTCTTAATCTGACCCAATCCACTCTATTCTCTTAATCTGACCAATCCACTCTCTTCTCTTTATCTGACCAATACACTACACTCTGACCCACTCTCTTCTCTTAATCTGACCAATACACTCCACTCTCTTCTCTTAATCTGACCATTCCACTCTCTTCTCTTTATCTGGCCAATCCACTCCACTCTCTTCTCTTAATCTGACCAATCCACTCTCTTCTCTTAATCTGACCAATACACTCTCTTCTCTTAATCTGACCAATCCACTCTCTCTTCTCTTAATCTGACCAATACACTCCACTCTCTTCTCTTAATCTGACCAATACACTCTCTTCCCTTAATCTGACCAATCCAGTCCAGTCTCTTCTCTTAATCTGACCAATCCACTCCACTCTCTTCTCTTAATCTGACCAATCCACTCTCTTCTCTTAATCTGGCCAGTCCACTCCACTCCCTTCTCTTCTCTTAATCTGACCAATACACTCCACTCTCTTCTCTTAATCTGACCAATACACTCCACTCTCTTCTCTTAATCTGACCAATCCACTCTCTTCTCTTAATCTGACCAATACACTCTCTTCTCTTAATCTGACCAATCCACTCTCTTCTCTTAATGTGACCAATACACTCCACTCTCTTCTCTTAATCTGACCAATACACTCCACTCTCTTCCCTTAATCTCACCAATCCACTCTCTTCTCTTTATCTGGCCAGTCCTCTCCACTCTCTTCTCTTAATCTGACCAATCCACTTTCTTCCCTTAATCTGACCAATTCAGTCCACTCTCTTCTCTTAATCTGACCAATACACTCCACTATCTTCTCTTCATCTGGCCAATCCACTCCACTCTTTTCTCTTAATCTGACCAATCCACTCTCTTCTCTTTATCTGGCCAGTACACTCCACTCTCTTTTCTTAATCTGACCAATATACTCTCTTCTCTTAATCTGACCAATCCACTCCACTCTCTTCTCTTAATCTGACCAATCCAATCTCTTCTCTTAATCTGACCAATACACTCCACTCTCTTCTCTTAATCTGACCAATCCACTTTATTCTCTTAATCTGACCAATTCACTCTCTTCTCTTCATCTGGCCAATCCACTCCACTCTCTTCTCTTAATCTGACCAATCCACTCTCTTCTCTTTATCTGGCCAGTCCACTCCACTCCCTTCTCTTCTCTTAATCTGACCAATACACTCCACTCTCTTCTCTTAATCTGACCAATACACTCCACTCTCTTCTCTTAATCTGACCAATCCACTCTCTTCTCTTAATCTGACCAATCCACTCTCTTCTCTTAATCTGACCAATACACTCCACTCTCTTCTCTTAATCTGACCAATCCACTCTATTCTCTTAATCTTACCAATCCACTCTCATCTCTCTATCTGACCAATACACTCCACTCTCTTCTCTTAATCTGACCAATACACTCCACTCTCTTCTCTTAATCTGACCAATCCACTCTCTTCTCTTGATCTGGCCAGTCCACTCCACTCTCTTCTCTTAATCTGACCAATACACTCCACTCTCTTCTCTTAATCTGACCAATCCACTCCACTCTCTTCTCTTAATCTGACCAATCCACTCCACTCTCTTCTCTTAATCTGACCAATACACTCCACTCTCTTCTCTTAATCTGACCAATACACTCCACTCTCTTCTCTTAATCTGACCAATACACTCCACTCTCTTCTCTTAATCTGACCAATACACTCCACTCTCTTCTCTTAATCTGACCAATACACTCCACTCTCTTATACTTTTACTTTTGATACTTAAGTATATTTTAGCAATAACATTTACTTTTGATAGTTAAGTATATTTAAAACCACATTATTTGTAGTATTTTACTGGGTTACTTTCACTTTTACTTGAGTTATTTTCTAGGTATCTTTACTTTTACTCAAGTATGACAATTGGGTACTTTTTCCACCACTGGCTACGGTCACAAGACGCAGGCCTCCTTATTGTCCCTCGAATGTCTAAGCAAACAGCTGAAATCAGGGCTTTTTCCTATAGAGCTCCATTTTATGGAATGGTCTGCCTATGTGAGAGACACAGACTCGGCTCGACCTTTAAGTCTTTACTGAAGACTCATCTCTTCAGTAGGTCCTATGATTGAGTGTAGTCTGGCCCAGGGGTGCGAAGGTGACCAGCAAGGCACTGGAGTGACGAACCGCCCTTGCTGTCTCTGCCTGGCCGGCTCCCCTCTCTCCACTGGGATTCTCTGCCTCTGACCCTATTACGGGGGCTGAGTCACTGGCTTACTAGTGCTCTTCCATGCTGTCCCTAGGAGGGGTGCGTCACTTGAGTGGGTTGAGTCACTGACGTGATCTTCCTGTCCGGTTTTGCGCCCCCTTGGGCTCGTGCGGTGGAGGAGATCTTCATGGGTTATACTCAGTCTCAGGGTAGTAGGTTGGTGGTCTGTTGATATCCCTCTGGTGGTGTGGGGGCTGTGCTTTGGCAAAGTGGGTGGGGTTATATCCTGCCTGGTTGGCCCTGTCCGGGGGTATCGTCCGAGAGGGCCACAGTGTCCCCCGACCCCCTCTGTCTCAGCCTCCAGTATCTGTGCTGCTATAGTCTATGGGTCAGTCTGTCCTAGCTGGTCAAATTCTCCTGTCTTATCTGGTGTCCTGTGTGATCTTAAGTATGCTCCCTCTAATTATCCTATCTCTATCTCTATCTCTATCTCTATCTCTATCTCTATCTCTCTCTCTCTCTCTCTCTCTCTCTCTCTCTCTCTCTCTCTCTCTCTCTCTCTCTCTCTCTCTCTCTCTCTCTCTCTCTCTCTCTCTCTCCCCTCCTGTAGGACCTGAGCCCTAGGACCATGCCTCAGGACTACCTGGCCTGATGACTCCTGGCTGTCCCCGGTCCACCTTGTCGTGCTGCTGATCCAGTTTCAACGGTTCTGCCTGCGCCAACGAAACCCTGACCTGTTCACCAGATGTGCTACCATGTCCCGGACCTCCAGTTTACGACCCTCTCTCTTCCTCTCCCTCTCTCTCTCCCTCTCTACCGCACCTGCTGTCTCGACCTCTGAATGCTCGGCAATGATATGCCAACTGACATTTACTCCTGAGGTGCTGACCTGTTGCACCCTCTACAACCACTGTGATTATTATACGACCCTGCTGGTCATCTATGAATATTTGATCATCTTGAAGAATAATTTGGCCTTAATGGCCATGTACTCTTATAATCTCCACCTGGCACAGCCAGAAGAGGACTGGCCACCCCTCAGAGCCTGGTTCCTCTCTAGGTTTCTTCCTAGGTTTCTGCCTTTCTAGGGAGTTTTTCCTAGCCACAGTGCTTCTACATCTGCATTGCTTGCTGTTTGGGGTTTTAGGCTGAGTTTCTGTATAGCACTTTGTGACATCTGCTGATGTAAAAAGGGCTTTATATATCAAATAGATTTTTGATTTGATTTGAGTAGTAGTGTAGTAGTAGTAGTAGCAGAGAGGAGAGTAGAGAGAGGAGAGGGGAGGAGAGGGGGAGGAGAGAGCAGAGAGGAGAGAAGAGAGAGAGGGAGGAGGGGAGGGGGGAGGAGAGAGCAGAGAGGAGAGGAGAGGGAGGGGGAGGGGAGAGGAGGAGAGGAGGAGAGGAGGGGAGGAGGACAGAGCAGAGAGGAGAGGAGAGGGAAGGAGAGGGAGGGGAGGGGAGGGGAGGGGAGGGGAGAGGGGAGGGGAGGAGAGGAGGGGGGAGGACAGAGCAGAGAGGAGAGGAGAGGGGAGGGGGAGGGGAGGGGGGGGAGGACAGAGCAGAGAGGAGAGGAGAGAGAGGGAGAGGGGAGGGAGGGGGGAGGACAGAGCAGAGAGGAGAGGAGGGAAGGAGAGGGGAGGGGAGGGGGGGGGAGGAGAGAGCAGAGAGGAGAGGAGAGAGAGGGGAGGGGAGGGGGGAGGGAGCAGGAGAGAGAGGAGAGGAGGAGGGGGAGAGGAGAGAGGAGAGGAGAGGAAGAGGGGAGGGGAGGGGAGGACAGAGCAGAGAGGAGAGGAGGGAAAGAGAGGAGAGGGGAGGGGAGGAGAGAGGAGAGGGGAGGAGGAGGGGGGAGGACAGAGCAGAGAGGAGAGGAGAGAAGGAGAGGGGAGGGGAGGGGGGAGGAGAGAGCAGAGAGGAGAGAAGGAGAGGGGAGGGGAGGGGGGAGGACAGAGCAGAGAGGAGAGGAGGGAGGGAGAGGGGAGGGGAGGGGAGGAGAGAGCAGAGGAGGAGAGGAGGGAAGGAGAGGGGAGGGGAGAGGGGAGGGGAGGGGGGGGAGGGAGAGGGGGAGGAGAGGAGAGGAGAGGAGAAGGAGCGAGGGGGGAGGGGGGGAGGGGGGAGGAGAGAGTAGAGAGGAGAGGAGAGAGGGGAGGGGGGAGGAGAGAGTAGAGAGGAGAGGAGAGAGAGAGAAGGAGGGAGGGGGGTGGAGGAGAGAGTAGAGAGGTGAGGAGGGAAGGAGAGGGGAGGGGGGTGGAGGAGAGCGCAGAGAGGAGAGGAGAGAAGGAGAAGGGGGGAGAGGGGAGGAGGAGAGAGTAGAGAGGAGAGGGGGGAGAGAATGAGAGAGGGAGAGGGAGGAGAGAGTAGAGAGAGAGAGGTGAGGAGGAGGAGAGGAGGGAGGAGATGGAGAGGAGAGGAGGGAAGGGGGGTGGAGGAGAGAGAGAGAGGAGAGGAGAGCAGAGAGGAAGGGGAGGGAGGAGAGGAGGGGAGGGGGAGGAGAGCAGAGAGGAGGAGAGAGAGAGAGGAGGGAAGGAGAGGGGAGGGGTGGAGGAGAGGAGAGGAGAGAGGAGGGAAGGAGAGGGGAGGGGTGGAGGAGAGACAGGGCCGGTGATATAGGCGGGCCTTAGAGGGCCTAGCCTGCCCTACTGTACCTCATATTGAAATATCTATCATTTATTTGACCGAGACGTGCACCAACTGAAAGATGCAACAGAGCCTCTCTATCTCAGTATCTATAGACCATGTATCTGATGCTGTCTGGACAGTGAAACAGCACCTCTCTTTGGCAGAATGTGTAGATCACATATCTGATGCTGTCTGGACAGAGAAACAGCACCTCTCTGTCTCAGTATGTTTAGTCCATGTATCTGAGGCTATCTGTGCAGTGAAACAGCACCTCTTTGTCTCAGTATGTGTAGACCATGTGTCTGATGCTGTCTGGACATTCAAACAGCACCTCTCTGTCTCAGTATGTGTAGACCTTGTTTCTGATGCTGTCTGGACAGTGAAACAGCACCTCTTTGTCTCAGTATGTGTAGACCTTGTTTCTGATGCTGTCTGGACAGTGAAACAGCACCTCTTTGTCTCAGTATGTGTAGACCTTGTTTCTGATGCTGTCTGGACAGTGAAACAGCACCTCTTTGTCTCAGTATGTGTAGACCATGTGTCTGATCTGTCTGGACAGGGAATCAGCACCGTGTTGGCCTATAGACTATCTCTGAGTTCTATGGTAGTTATAGTCCTACTGCTGTGTTGACCTATAGACTATCTCTGAGTTCTATGGTAGTTATAGTCCTACTGCTGTGTTGACCTATAGACTATCTCTGAGTTCTATGGTAGTTATAGTCCTACTGCTGTGTTGGTCTATAGACTATCTCTGAGTTCTATGGTAGTATAGTCCTACTGCTGTGTTGGTCTATAGACTATCTCTGAGTTCTATGGTAGTTATAGTCTACTGCTGTGTTGACCTATAGACTATCTCTGAGTTCTATGGTAGTTATAGTCCTACTGCTGTGTTGGTCTATAGACTATCTCTGAGTTCTATGGTAGTTATAGTCCTACTGCTGTGTTGGTCTATAGACTATCTCTGAGTTCTATGGTAGTTATAGTCCTACTGCTGTGTTGGTCTATAGACTATCTCTGAGTTCTATGGTAGTTATAGTCCTACTGCTGTATTGGACTATAGACTATCTCTGAGTTCTATGGTAGTTATAGTCCTACTGTATTGGCCTATAGACTATCTCTGAGTTCTATGGTAGTTATAGTCCTCTGCTGTGTTGGTCTATAGACTATCTCTGAGTTCTATGGTAGTTATAGTCCTACTGCTGTGTTGACCTATAGACTATCTCTGAGTTCTATGGTAGTTATAGTCCTACTGCTGTGTTGGTCTATAGACTATCTCTGAGTTCTATGGTAGTTATAGTCCTACTGCTGTCTATAGACTATGTTGGTAGTTATAGTCCCTACTGCTGCATTGGTCTATAGACTATCTCTGAGTTCTATGGTAGTTATAGTCCTACTCTATAGACTATCTCTGAGTTCTATGGTAGTTATAGTCCTACTGCTGTGTTGGTCTATAGACTATCTCTGAGTTCTATTGGTAGTTATAGTCCTACTGCTGTCCTACTGCTGGTAGTATAGTCCTACTGCTGTGTTGACCTATAGACTATCTCTGAGTTCTATGGTAGTTATAGTCCTACTGCTGTGTTGACCTATAGACTATCTCTGAGTTCTATGGTAGTTATAGTCCTACTGCTGTATTGGTCTATAGACTATCTCTGAGTTCTATGGTAGTTATAGTGCTGTATTGGTCTATAGACTATCTCTGAGTTCTATGGTAGTTATAGTCCTACTGCTGTGTTGGTCTATAGACTATCTCTGAGTTCTATGGGTAGTCCTACTATAGTCTATAGACTACTCTGAGCTATGGTAGTTGTCCTACTGCTATTAGACTATCTCTGAGTTCTATGCTCTCATTTCTTTAGCCACCAATGGATCACAGTGTATCAATGTGTCCATATGACAGAGGCGAGTGCTCTCGCCATAGTTTCATGTTAACTTTTCAATTTTTATAATTTTACTTCAGATTTGTATGATTAACCACATGACAATGATGAAACTAAAACGTTATTATTGAAATGAAACTGTTCCACCAAAATGTGCATCTAAAAATAATAATAACTGGAACGCAGATTGGTAGAAATGAATAAAAAAAAAAAAAGTTAGCTTCCAAAAACTTGAAACTCAGGATCTGCCTCTGGTGTTTATTGTTACACACAAGCACACATAGGAGGTCCCGTGAAAAGACATGCCCACCTATGGAAATCAAAGGCCCGTCCAACTGATTCGTTCTGGTGCCGGGTCTGGATCAACAACATTCTAGTGACTCCACAATACTAACATAATTGACAGAGTGAAAAGAAGGAAGCCTGTACGGAATACAAATATTCCAGAACATGCATCCTGTTTGCAACAAGGCACTAAATTAATACTGCAAAGAAGTGTCAAACTTCTTGTCCCGAATACAAAGTGTTTTTTGGGGGGCAAATCCAATCCAACACATTACTGAGTACCACTCTCCATATGTTCAAGCATAATGGTGGCTGCATCATGTTATAGGTATGCATGTTATTGTTAAGGACTGGGGAGTTTTTCAGGATAAAAACAAATTGAATGGAGCTAAGCGCAGGTAAAATCCTAGAGGAAAACCTGGTTCAGTCTGCTTTCCACCAGACACTGAGAGATGAATTCACCTTTCAGCAGGACAATAACCTAAAACACAAGGCCAAATCTACACTGGAGTTGCTTACCAAGAAGACAGTTAATGTTCCTGATCTGCTTGAAAATCTATGGCAAGACCTGAAAATGATTGTCTAGCAATGATCAACAACCAATTTGACAGAGCTTGAATAATTTTTGTAAAGGATCATGGGCAAATGTTGCACAATCCAGGTGTGGAAAGCTCTTAGAGACTTACCCAGAAAGATTCACAGCTGTAATCGCTGCCAAAGGTGATTCTAACATGTATTGACTCAGGGGGTTGAATACCTATGTAATGAAGATACTGTATACAGTATTAGTATTTCTTTTGTCATGAATTTTTTACATGTTAGAATTTTCCTTCCACTTTGACATAAGAGTATTTTGTGTAGATCGTTGACAAAAAAATTACAACTAAATCCATTTTAGTCCCACATTGTAACACAACGAAATGTGGGAAAAGTCCAGGGTACTATCTGGGTCCAGGGTACTATCTGGGTACCAGGGTACTATCTGGGTCCAGGGTACTATCTGGGTACTAGGGTACTATCTGGGTACTAGGGTACTATCTGGGTACCAGGGTACTATCTGGGTACTAGGGTACTATCTGGGTACCAGGGTACTATCTGGGTACCAGGGTACTATCTGGGTACCAGGGTACTATCTGGGTACCAGGGTACTATCTGGGTACCAGGGTACTATCTGGGTCCAGGGTACTATCTGGGTCCAGGGTACTATCTGAAGGTCCTCAGAGCTAGAACCCTAACCCCCCAGAGCCCGACCTGAGCAGGGCCCGTTTTTCAGGACCTCTCAGTTCCTCTTTTGTATTTGTATTTATTATGGATCCACATTAGTTCCTGCCAAGGCAGCAGCTACTCTTCCTGGGGTACAGCAAAATTAAGGCAGTTCATACAATTTTAAAAACATTACAATACATTCACAGATTTCACAACACACTGTGTGCCCTCAGGCCCCTACTCCACCACTACCACATATCTACAATACAAAATCCATGTGTACGTGTGTGTATAGTGCGTATGTTATCGTGTGTGTGTATGCATGTGTCAGTGACTATGTTTGTGTTTGTGTTCCTTCACAGTCCCCGCTGTTCCATAAAGTGTATTTATATCTGTTTTTCTTTTATCTGATTATACTGCTTGCATCAGTTACTTGATGTGGAATGGAGTTCCATGTAGTCATGGCTCTATGTAGTACTGTGCGCCTCCCATAGTCTGTTCTGGACTTGGGGACTGTGAAGAGACCTCTGGTGGCATGTCTTGTGGGGTATGCATGGGTGTCCGAGCTGTGTGCCGGTAGTTCAAACAGACAGCTCGGTGCACCCAACATGTCAATACCTCTCACAAATACAAGTAGTGATTAAGTCAATCTCGCCTCCACTTTGAGCCAGGAGAGATTGACATGCATATTATTAATGTTAGCTCTCTGTGTACATCCAAGGGCCAGCCGTGCTGCCCTGTTCTGAGCCAATTGCAATTTTCCTAAGTCCCATTTTGTGGCACCTGACCACACGACTGAACAGTAGTCCAGGTGTGACAAAACTAGGGCCTGTAGGACCTGCCCTGTTGATAGGCCTCTTTAAAGGCCCAGTGCAGTCAAAAATGTGATTTTCCTGTGTTTTATATATATTTCCACACTATGAGGTTGGAATAATACTGTGATAATGATGATAATGCCCTTTTAGTGTAAGAGCTGTTTGAAAAGACCACCTGAAATTTCAGAATGTTTAAGTGAATGTGTTAATTGACCAATAAGAAATGGAGATCCAAAACTCTCTGCCAATAACAGCTAGTTTTCAGGTTTCCCCTCCCCACTCACACCACTCCCAGACAGTCTTAGCAAAATTATTGCTTGAGCTAGGAAGCTATTTTTGTTTCTTTTTGACCATTTTGATTGAAAACAATCACAGTAAGGTACTTAATTGTTACCCAGAAATGATTTGATATTGAGATAAAAACTGCTGCATTGGGCCTTTAATCAACCGAATCATTTCATCTTCCATTCTGAGAAGCAGAAGGAGTATACACTTGGGAGGGAAGCAAAACTCAGAACCAATCGGGAGAGGAGATTGTGCCACTCCTGGACATATCAACTCTCCAAAGAGCCACTCCAAACTTCTGCCCGGGCAAAAGCTACAAACAAAATGATACAATTTCCTTTTCATATTTCAATTGTTTGTCTATTTCAATCCCACGTGTACTGTTCTGCCTGTCGTAGCCAGTGATTCAATGCCTATCAAAACAGCAATGTATTTGTAGAGCCTTGAAACAAGCCTGAGCCAGGGACACAAAGGGATAGTCTGGGATTTTGGCAATGAGTCCCTTTATCTACTTCCCCAGAGTCAGATGAACTTGTGGATCCCATTGTTATGTCTCTGCGTTCAGTTTGAAGGAAATTGAAGGAAAATATACGCGTTTTGGAACTCTTCTCTGATGAGATGCATTCCAAAAACGTATCTTGGGAAAAGAAACATGAGCAAAATGTTGAATATGTTTCCTCCATATCTCCATCCTCCTTGAGCGAGAATCTGTTGAAGCAGTAATGTAAAGATAAAGAGCCAAGACACTGGAGCCCCGGTTCTGCCCACAGCTCTGCTTTGAGGCTGACCATTCAGGTACAATGTAAAGAGAAAGAGCCAAGACACTGGAGCCCCGGGCGATTAGGCCTGGCTCGCAGTTGGCGTTCCAATTTATCCCAAAGGTGTACGATGGGGTTGAGGTCAGGGCTCTGTGCAGGCCAGTCAAGTTCTTCCACACCGATATCGACAAACCATTTCTGTATGGATCTCGCTTTGTGCACGGGGTTATTGTCATGCTGAAAGGGCCTTCCCCAAACTGTTGCAACAAAGTTCAAATCAAATCAAATCACATTTTATTTGTCACATACACGTGTTTAGCAGATGTTATAGCAGGTGTAGCGAAATGCTTGTGCTTCTAGCTCCGACAGTGCAGTAATATCTCACAAGTAATATCTAACAATTTCACAACATATACCTAAAAACACACAAAACTAGTAAGGAATGGGATTTAAGAAAATATACATATATGGACAAGCAATGACAGAGCGGTATGGACTAAGATACAGTAGAATAGTATAGAATACAGTATATACATATGAGATGAGTAATGCAAGATATGTAAACATTATTAAAGTGACTAGTGTTCCATTTATTAAAGTGGCCAGTGATTTCAATAGGCAGCAGCAGCCTCTAGTGTGCTAGTGATGGCTATTTAACAGTCTGATGACCTTGAGATAGAAGCTGTTTTTCAGTCTTTCGGTCCCAGCTTTGATGCACCTGTACTGACCTCGCCTTCTGGATGATAGTGGGGTGAACAGGCAGTGGCTCGGGTGGTTGATGTCCTTGATGATCTTTTTGGCCTTCCTGTGACATCGGGTGCTGTATGTGTCTTGGAGGGCGCGTAGTTTGCCCCCGGTAATGCGTTCGGCAGACCGCACCACCCTCTGGAGAGCCCTGCGGTTGTGGGTGGTGCAGTTGCCGTACCAGGCAGTGATACTGCCCGACAGGATGCTCTCAATTGTGCATCTGTAAAAGTTTGTGAGGGTTTTAGGTGCTAAGCCGAATTTCTTCAGCCTCCTGAGGTTGAAGAGGCTCTGTTGCGCCTTCTTCACCACACTGTCTGCGTGAGTGGACCATTTCAGTTTGTCGGTGATGTGTATGCCAAGGAACTTGAAGCTTTCCACCTTCTCCACTGCGGTCCCGTCGATGTGGATAGGGGGGTGCACCCTCTGCTGTTTCCTGAAGTCCACAATCATCTCCTTTGTTTTGTTGATGTTGAGTGAGAGGTTATCTTCCTGGCACCACACTCCCAGAGCCCTCACCTCCTCCCTGTAGGCTGTCTCATCATTGTTGGTAATCAAGCCTACTATTGTTGTGTTGTCTGCAAACTTGATGATTGAGTTGGAGGCGTACATGGCCACACAGTCATGGGTGAACAGGGAGCACAGGAGGGGGCTGAACACGCACCCTTGTGGGGCCCCAGTGTTGAGGATCAGTGGAGATGTTGTTTCCTACCTTCACCACCTGGGGGCGGCCCGTTAGGAAGTCTAGGACCCAGTTGCACAGGGCGGGGTTCAGACCCTGGGCCTCAAGCTTAATGATGAGCTTGGAGGGTACTATGGTGTTGAATGCTGAGCTATAGTCAATGAACAGCATTCTTACATAGGTATTCCTCTTGTCCAGATGGGATAGGGCAGAGTGCAGAGTGATGGCGATTGCATTGTCTGTGGATCTATTGGGGCGGTAAGCAAATTGAAGTGGGTCTAGGGTGACAGATAAGGTAGAGGTGATATGATCTTTGACTAGTCTCTCAAAGCACTTCATGATGACAGAGGTGAGTGCTACAGGGCGATAGTCATTTAGTTCAGTTACCTTTGCTTTCTTGGGTACAGGAACAATGGTGGCCATCTTGAAGCATATGGGGACAGCAGACTGGGATAGGGAGAGATTGAATATATCCATAAACACACCAGCCAGCTGGTCTGCACAGAATCGTGGATGCACAGAATCGTGGATGCACAGAATCATCTAGAATGTCATTGTATGCTGTAGAGTTAAGATTTCCCTTCAATGGAACTAAGGGGCCTAGTCTGAACCATGATAAACAGACCATTAGTCCTCCTCCACCAAACTTTACAGTAGCCACTATGCATTTGGGCAGGTAGCGTTCTACTGGCATCCGCCAAACTCAGATTCGTCCGTTAGACTACCAGATGGTGAAGAGTGATTAATCACTCCAGAGAACACGTTTCCACTGCTCCAGAGTCCAATGGCGGCGAGCTTTACACCACTCTATGGTGATCTTAGGCTTGTGTGCGGCTGCTCGGCCATGGAAACCCATTTCATGAAGCTCCTGATGAACAGTTCTTGTGCTGATGTTGGAACTCGGTAGTGAGTGATGCAACCGAGGACAGACAATTTTTACGCGCTATGCGCTTCCTGTTGTGCTCGGCCTCCGACCGCAAGGCACTACAGAGGGTAGTGCGTATGGCCCAGTACATCACTGGGGCCAAGCTTCCTGCCATCCAGGACCTCTACACCAGGCGGTGTCAGAGGAGGGCCCTAAAAATTGTCAAAGACTCCAGCCACCCCAGTCATATACTGTTCTCTCTGATACCGCACTGCAAGCGGTACTGGAGCATCAAGTCTAGGCCCAAAAGGCTTCTAAACAGCTTCTTCCCCAAGCCATAAGACTCATGAACATCTTATCAAATGGCTACCTGGATATTTGCGTTGTCCCCCCCCCCCCCTCTTTTATGCTGCTGCTACTCTCTGTTTAGTATCTATCCATAGTCACTTTAATAACTCTACCTACATGTAGATATTACCTCAATTTCCTCGACTAACCTGTGCCCCCGCACATTGACTCGGTACCGTTACCCCGTTACATTTCATAACACTTTTCTCAACACATTTAGTGTGTTCCCTCAGGCCACTACTCTACTACCACATATCTACAATACAAAATCCATGTGTGTGTAGAGTGTGTGTCTTACCATGTTTATGTGTGTATGTGTGATGAGCTTGAAGGGCACCATGGTGTTGAACGCTGCGCTGTAGTCAATGAACAGCATTCTCACGTAGGTGTTCCTTTTGTACAGGTGGGAAAGGGCAGTGTGGAGTGCAATGGAGATTGTGTCATCTGTGGATCTGTTGGGGCTGTATGCGAATTGGAGTGGGTACAGGGTGTCTGGGATGATAGTGTTGATGCGTCCTGGTAATAGTGTTGATGGGTCCTGGAATATAGCCTCGCAATTGTTATTTTACTGCTGCTCTTTAATTATTATTATTTTTATTTTTCATCTTTCTTGAAACTGCATTGTTGGTTAAGGGCTTGTCTGTAAGCATTTCACTGTAAGGTCTACACCTGTTGTATTCGGCGCATGTGACAAATACAATTTGATTTGATTTGATTTGTGTGGCCTACCACTTCGTGGCTGAGTCGTTGTTGCTCCTAGACGTTTCCACTTCACAATAACAGCACTTACAGTTGACCGGGACAGCTCTAGCAGGGCAGAAATTTCACAAACTGACTTGTTGGAAAGGTGGCATCCTATGACGGTGCCACCTTGAAAGTCACTGAGCTCTTCAGTAAGGCTATTCTACTGCCAATGTTTGTCTGTGGAGATTGCATGGCTGTGTGCTCAATTATTTCGCCTGTCAGCAACGGGTGTGGCTGAAATAGCCAAATCCACTAATTTGAAGGGGGTGTCCACATTTGTATTTGTATTTATTATGGATCCACATTAGTTCCTGCCAAGGCAGCAGCTACTCTTCCTGGTGTCCAGCAAAATTAAGGCAGTTCATACAATTTTAAAAACATTACATTCACAGATTTCACAACACACTGTGTGCCCTCAGGCCCTTACTCCACCACTACCACAGTGTACGTGTGTGTATAGTGTGTATGTTATCATGTGTTTGTATGCATGTGTCTGTGCCTATGTTTGTGTTGCTTCACAGTCCCCACTGGTCCATAAGGTGTATTTTTACCTGTTTTTTAAATCTAATTTTACTACTAGCATCAGTTACTTGATGTGGAATAGAGTTCCATGTAGTCATGGCTCTATGTAGTACTGTGCGCCTCCCATAGTCTGTTCTGGACTTGGGGACTGTGAAGAGACCTCTGGTGGCATGTCTTGTGGGGTATGCATGGGTGACCGAGCTGTGCGCCAGTAGTTCAAACAGACAGCTCGGTGCACCCAACATGTCAACACCTCTCATAAATACAAGTAGTGATGAAGTCAATCTCTCCTCCACTTTGAGCCAGGAGAGATTGACATGCATATTATTAATATTAGCTCTCTGTGTACATCCAAGGGCCAGCCGTGCTGCCCTGTTCTGAGCCAATTGCAATTTTCCTAAGTCCCATTTTGTGGCACCTGACCACACGACTGAACAGTAGTCCAGGTGCGACAAAACTAGGGCCTGTAGGACCTGCCTTGTTGATAGTGTTGTTAAGAAGGCAGAGCAGCGCTTTATTATGGACAGACTTATCCCCATCTTAGCTACTGTTGTATCAATATGTTTTGAACATAACAATTTACAATCCAGGGTTACTCCAAGCAGTTTAGTCACCTCAACTTGCTCAATTTCAACATTATTTATTACAAGATGTAGTTGAGGTTTAGGGTTTTTTGAATGATTTGTCCCAAATACAATGCTTTTAGTTTTATAAATATTTAGGACTAACTTATTTTACATTTACATTTTAGTCATTTAGCAGACGCTCTTATCCAGAGCGACTTACAAATTGGTGCATTCACCTTATGATAGCCAGTGGGACAACCACTTTACAATCTTTTTTTTTTTTTTTTTTGGGTGGGGTAAGGGGGGGTAGAAGGATTACTTTATCCTATCCCAGGTATTCCTTAAAGAGGTGGGGTTTCAAGTGTCTCCGGAAGGTGGTGAGTGACTCCGCTGTCCTGGCGTCGTGAGGGAGCTTGTTCCACCATTGGGGTGCCAGAGCAGCGAACAGTTTTGAATGGGCTGAGCGGGAACTGTGCTTCCGCAGAGGTAGGGGAGCCAGCAGGCCAGAGGTGGATGAACGTAGTGCCCTCGTTTGGGTGTAGGGACTGATCAGAGCCTGAAGGTACGGAGGTGCCGTTCCCCTCACAGCTCCGTAGGCAAGCACCATGGTCTTGTAGCAGATGCGAGCTTCAACTGGAAGCCAGTGGAGTGTGCGGAGGAGCGGGGTGACGTGAGAGAACTTGGGAAGGTCGAACACCAGACGGACTGTGGCGTTCTGGATGAGTTGTAGGGGTTTAATGGCACAGGCAGGGTGCCTAGCCAACAGTGAGTTGCAGTAATCCAGACGGGAGATGACAAGTGCCTGGATTAGAACCTGTGCCGCTTCCTGTGTAAGGCAGGGTCGTACTCTGCGAATGTTGTAGAGCATGAACCTACAGGATCGGGTCACCGCCTTGATGTTAGCGGAGAACGACAGGGTCTTGTCCAGGGTCACGCCAAGGCTCTTTGCACTCTGGGAGGAGGACACAACGGAGCTGTCAACCGTGATGGCGAGATCATGGAACGGGCAGTCCTTCCCCGGGAGGAAGAGCAGCTCCGTCTTGCCAAGGTTCAGCTTGAGGTGGTGATCCGTCATCCACACTGATATGTCTGCCAGACATGCAGAGATGCGATTCGCCACCTGGTTATCAGAAGGGGGAAAGGAGAAGATTAATTGTGTGTCGTCTGCGTAGCAATGATAGGAAAGGCCATGTGAGGATATGACAGAGCCAAGTGACTTGGTGTATAGCGAGAATAGGAGAGGGCCTAGAACTGAGCCCTGGGGGACACCAGTGGTGAGAGCACGTGGTGCGGAGAAAGATTCTCGCCACGTCACCTGGTAGGAGCGACCTGTCAGGTAGGACGCAATCCAAGAGTGAGCCGCGCCGGAGATGCCCAACTCGGAGAGGGTGGAGAGGAGGATCTGATGGTTCACAGTATCAAAGGCAGCAGACAGGTCTAGAAGGACAAGAGCAGAGGAGAGAGAGTTAGCTTTAGCAGTGCGGAGAGCCTCCGTGACACAGAGAAGAGCAGTCTCAGTTGAATGACCAGTCTTGAAACCTGACTGGTTTGGATCACGAAGGTCATTCTGAGATAGATAGCAAGAGAGTTGGCTAAAGACGGCACGCTCAAGAGTTTTGGAGAGAAAAGAAAGAAGGGATACTGGTCTGTAGTTGTTGACATCGGAGGGATCGAGTGTAGGTTTTTTGAGAAGGGGTTCAACTCTCGCTCTCTTGAAGACAGAAGGGACATAGCCAGCGGTCAAGGATGAGTTGATGAGCGAGGTGAGGTAAGGGAGAAGTTATTCCTTGCCACCCACTCTGAAACTAACTGCAACTCTTTGTTAAGTGTTGCAGTCATTTCAGTCGCTGTAGTAGCTGACATGTATAGTGTTGAGTCATCTGCATACATAGACACTCTGGCTTTACTCAAAGCCAGTGGCATGTTGTTAGTAAAGATTGAAAAAGGTAAGGGGCCTAGACAGCTGCCCTGGGGAATTCCTGATTCTACCTGGATTATGTTGGAGAGGCTTCCGTTAAAGAACAACCTCTGTGTTCTGTTAGACAGGTAACTCTGTATCCACAATATAGCAGGTGGAGTAAAGCCATAACACATGTTTTTCCAGCAGCAGACTATGATCGATAATGTCAAAAGCTGCACCCACAATCTTTTTATCATCAAGTTCTCTCAGCCAATCATCTGTCATTTGTGTAAGTGCTGTGCTTGTTGAATGTCCTTCCCTATAAGCATGCTGAAAGTCTGTTGTCAATATGTTTACTGTAAAATAGCATTGTATTGGGTCCAAACTAAGAGTTGGTAACAGGCTGATTGGTCGGCTATTTGAGCCAGTAAAGGGGGCTTTACTATTCTTAGGTAGCAGAATTACTTTCACTTCCCTCCAGGCCTGGGGGCACACACATTCTAGTAGGCTTAAATTGAAGATATGGCAAAAAGGAGTGGCAATATCGTCCGCTATTAGCCTCAGTAATTTTCCATCCAAGTTATCAGACCCCGGTGGCTTGTCATTGTTGATAGACAACAATAATTTTTCACCTCTTCCACACTCACTTTCCGGAATTCAAAATTACAACGCTTGTCTTTCATAATTTGGTCAGATATATTTGGATGTGTAGTGTCAGCAATTGTTGCTGGCATGTCATGCCTAAGTTTGCTAATCTTGCCAATAAATAAATAATTTAAGTAGTTGGCAATATCAGTTGTTTTTGTGATGAATGAGCCATCTGATTCAATGAATAATGGAGCTGAGTTTGCCTTTTTGCCCAAAATGTCATTTAAGGTGCTCCAAAGCTTTTTACTATCATTCTTTATATAATTTCTTTGTTTCATTAAAAAAAAAAAAAATGTTATAGTGTAGTTTCTTCTTCTTAATATTTGTTTCTGTTTAATCAAATTATTTCTCAATTTGCAGTACGTTTGCCAATCGGTTGTGGAGCCAGACCTATTGGCCATCTCTTTTGCTTCATCCCTCTCAACCATACAATGTTTCAATTCCTCATCAATCCACGGGGATTTAACAGTTTTTACAGTCATTTTCTTAATGGGTGCATGCTTATTAGTAACTGGAATAAGCAATTTCATAAATGTGTCAAGTGCAGTGTCTGTTTGCTCCTCATTACACACCACGGACCAACAAATATTCTTTACATCAACAACATAGAAATCTCTGCAGCAGTAGAAAATATATGATCAATACATGTTGTTGATTTCATTCCTGTACTGTTTGTAACTACCCTGGTAGGTTGACTGATAACCTGAACCAGGTTGCAGGCACTAGTTACAGTTTAAAGCTTTCTCTTGAGTGGGCAGCTTGATGAAAGCCAGTCAATATTTAAATCACCCAGAAAGTATACCTCTCTATTGATATCACATACATCATCAAGCATTTCAAACATGTTATCCAGATACTGACTGTTAGCACTTGGTGGTCTATATACAGTTGAAGTCGGAAGTTTACATACACCTTAGCCAAATACATTTAAACTCAGTTTTTGCTAGAGGTTGGGTTCCATAGCTGGACTGAAGACTAAAGGACAAACTATCTTGAGGTGCGGGCCGTTTCTTCCTGTATTGGACACAGACTGTTCATGTCCAGTTTCTGTCCAGGGGGGATTTGTAGGCTCAGCCCTAAACTATGTGCTCTCTGTCACCTCTGGGTCTGCATGGCAAATGGCCCAGGAACACAAGGAAAATACTCCCCCTGTTTAGAGGCCAACATGTCTCTCTCGCTCTCTCTCTCATACACACCCACACACACACACACACACACACAGCATACAGTGGACTGACTATTGGAATGTGTGACAGAATATTACTACTGCAGCCATGTGTGGTATCTATTTGAGACTTCTTGCCTGAAGAGAACACTGAGTGGCCGTACAAGACAAGCTGGGAAGATCATGCTGCCACGATACTGGTACATGCAAGGTTGGCTGTGCGAGGCCAGTGGGGTAGATCACGCTGACATTGGACTGTTACATGCACGGCTGGCAATATGAGGCCAGCTGGGTAGATTACGGTACATTTACATGCACGGCTGGCAACTGATTACGCCGCAACTGTACCTTTACATTTACATTATTAGGTACACCACCCCATTCACGAAAATGGTTTGCACCTAAAGCAGGCAGACAAGTATCGAGGCATTCATTACAGGTCCCCTGTAGCTCAGTTGGTAGAGCATGGCGCTTGCAACGCCAGGGTTGTGGGTTCATTTCCCACGGGGGGCCAGTATGAAAATGTATGCACTCACTAACTGTAAGTGGCTCTGGATAAGAGCGTCTGCTAAATGACTCACTAACTGTAAGTCGCTCTGGATAAGAGCGTCTGCTAAATGACTCACTAACTGGAAGTGGCTCTGGATAAGAGCGTCTGCTAAATGACTCACTAACTGGAAGTGGCTCTGGATAAGAGCGTCTGGTAAATGACTCACTAACTGTAAGTGGCTCTGGATAAGAGCGTTCTGCTAAATGACTCACTAACTGTAAGTGGCTCTGGATAAGAGCGTCTGCTAAATGACTCACTAACTGTCTAAATGACTCCCTACTATAGTGGCTCTGGATAAGAGCGTCTGCTAAATGACTCACTAACTGTCTAAATGACTCACTAACTGTCTAAATGACTCCCTACTATAGTGGCTCTGGATAAGAGCGTCTGCTAAATGACTCCCTACTATAGTGGCTCTGGATAAGAGCGTCTGCTAAATGACTAAAATGTCATTCAATTACTGTTTGATTGAATGTTAGAATGGGCAAAGCGAGTGACCTAAGTGACGTTGAGCGGTATGATCATTGGTGCCAGGCATCTCAGAAACGGCCTCCTGGGCTTTTCAAGCAGGACAGTGTCTAGGGTTTACCGAGAATGGTGCGACAAACAAAAAACATCCAGTCAGCGGTAGTCCTATGGGCGAAAACAGCTTGTTTATGAGAGGTCGAAGGAGAATAACAAGAAAGGTGCAAGCTAACAGGCGGGCCACAACAGACAAATAACGGCACAGTACAACAGTGGTGTGCAGAACGGCAACTCGGAACGCACAACTCGTTGATCCTTGTCACGGATGGGATATTGTGTATATATATATATATATATATACACACCGGGTTCCACTACTAACAGCTAGAGAGGGGCACGCATGTTGAGTGGAAAAATATTGCCTGGTCCGATGAGTCCTGCTTCCTGTTGTGTCGTGCTACCGGCAGAGTCAGGATTTGGCTTAAGCAGCATGAGTCCATGGCCCCATCCTGCCTGGTGTCACGTTAGGTCCTTTGATACCAATTTAGTCCCGAAGAATTCAGGCTGTTCTGGAGGAAAAGGTGGATCCAACCCGGTACTCGATGAGTGTACCTAATAAATTGGCACCTAAGTGTATATGGATGCATGATCTCCATGGTAACTTGTATCTGTACAGCTTGACGTCTGTATGCAAAGGGATTTAATATTGTTTTTAGGAATTATGCCATATTTGAATTGGTCTCATCCCCTACACAAGCCTTTGGATGCTGTGACATTGTGTCTAGGTGATCAGGTTACTGTAACTTGGTATCATTTGATTGGTCTATGGTGTTTGGTTTTGGTTTGAAAAGGTCACGCCTTCAGATGATATAAATGGAATGAAATGCCTTTGTTCTGTCTCTTGTCCTGCTACGAACTCTACAGAAATACAGTTGAAGTCGGAAGTTTACATACACCTTAGCAAAATAAATTTAAACTCAGTTTTTCACAATTCCTGACATTTAATCCTAGTAAAACTTCCCTGTCTTAGGTCAGTTAGGATCACCACTTTATTTTAAGAATGTGAAATGTCAGAATAATAGTAGAGAGAATGATTTATTTCAGATTTCTTTCATCACGTTCCCAGTGGGTCAGACGTTTACATACACTCAATTAGTATTTGGTAGCATTGCCTTTAAATTGTTTAACTTGGGTCAAATGTTTCGGGTAGCCTTCCACAAGCTTCCCACAATAAGTTGGGTGAATTTTGGCCCATTCCTCCTGACAGAGCTGGTGTAACTGAGTCAGGTTTGTAGGCCTCCTTGCTCGCACACGCTTTTTCAGTTCTGCCCACAAATGTTCTATAGGATTGAGGTCAGGGCTTTGTGATGGCCACTCCAATACCTTGACTTTGTTGACCTTAAGCCAATTTGCCACAACTTTGGAAGTATGCTTGGGGTCACTGTCCATGTGGAAGACCCATTTGCGACCAAGCTTTAACTTCCTGACTGATGTCTTGAGATGTTGCTTCAATATATCCACATCATTTTCCTTCCTCATGATGCCATCTATTTTGTGAAGTGCACCAGTCCCTCCTGCAGCAAAGCACCCCCACAGCATGATGCTGCCACCCCCGTGCTTCGCGGTTGGGATGGTGTTCTTCGGCTTGCAAGCTACCCCTTTTTCCTCCAAACATAACGATGGTCATTATGGCCAAACAGTTCTATTTTTACTTCATCAGACCAGAGGACATTTCTCCAAAAATTACGATATTTGTCCCCATGTGCAGTTGCAAACCGTAGTCTGGCTTTTTTATGGCGGTTTTGGAGCAGTGGCTTCTTCCTTGCTGAGCGGCCTTTCAGGTTATGTCGATATAGGACTCGTTTTACTGTGGATATAGATACTTTTGTACCGGTTTCCTCCAGCGTCTTCACAAGGTCCTTTGCTGTTGTTCTGGAATTGATTTGCACTTTTCGCACCAAAGTACGTTCATCTCTAGGAGACAGAACGCGTCTCCTTCCTGAGCGGTATGACGGCTGCGTTGTCCCATGGTGTTTATACTTGCGTACTATTGTTTGTATAGATGAACGTGGTACCTTCAGGCATTTGGAAATTGCTCCCAAGGATGAACCAGACTTGTGGAGGTCTGCACATTTTTTTCTGAGGTCTTGGCTGATTTCTTTTGATTTTCCCATGATGTCAAGCAAAGAGGCACTGAGTTTGAAGGTAGGACTTGAAATACATCCACAGGTACACCTCCAATTGACTCAAATTATGTCAATTAGGCTATCAGAAGCTTCTAAAGCTATGACATCATTTTCTGGAATTTTCCAAGCTGTTTAAAGGCACAGTCAACTTAGTGTATGTAAACTTCTGACCCACTGGAATTGTGATACAGTGAATTTTATGTGAAATAATCTGTCTGTAAACAATTGTTGGAAAAATTACTTGTGTCATGCACAAAGTAGATGTCCTAACCGACTTGCCAAAACTATAGTTTGTTAACAAGAAATTTGTGGAGTGGTTGAAAAATGAGTTTTAATGACTCCAACCTAAATGTATTTAAACTTCCGACTTCAATTGTAGGTTATATGATCAATTCTAATTTCCCTTCTAGGCTTTGAGGCATCATGGTACTGGTACATGCACTGCTGGCCATATGAGGCCATCTGGGTAAATCATGCCGCCACGGTACTGGTACATGCAAGGTTGGCCATGCGAGGCCAGTGGGGTAGATCACGCTGATATTGGACTGGTACATGCACTGCTGGCCATATGAGGCCAGCGGGGTAGATCACCCGGCCACGGTACTGGTACATGCATGGCTGGCTGTACAAGGCCAGCTGGGTAGATCACACCGCCACCGTTCAGTTACATGTACGGCTGGCCATATGAGGCCAGCTGGGTAGAGTACACCACTGGAATACTGTGACACGTACAAATGGCCATATGAGGCCATCTGGGTAGATCATACTGCTACAATACAGTTACATGTACGGCTGGCCATATGAGGCCAGCTGGGTAGAGTACACCGCTGGAATACTGTGACACGTACGAGTGGCCATATGAGGCCATCTGGGTAGAGACAGTAACAATACGTTGTGAGACGATTACCAGACAATTTCTCTTTCTGCGTCTACGGCGGGAAAATCTCTCTGTCATATTTGCAGTTCACAAGACGGAGCTGATTCCCCCACAGTTTTGCTCATTAACAGTTGGGATGTTGGATCATATGTGTTGTAGACTTCTATATGACATGATAAGACTTCTGTTGCACACCACACTTACCTGTTTCCTCCAGCATCTTCACAAGGTCCTTTGCTGTTGTTCTGGGATTGATTCTTGGAAGAAAAGCTGATGGAGTGAAACACCAGTATGACAGACATCAATGTCTATATAGGGACTCACGAAACCCAGAAAAAAATCTAATTTGGGGGGATTTTCATGAAATGTCATTCATAGAATGGTCCTTTGGAGGATGGATTGTTGACACAAAATGTCATAAATATGCAACTTTCATTAAATATTTCTCAATTATGCTTTTAGATACAAATGTCAAATATGTGTCAACAATCTATCCTCCAAAGGACCATTCTATGAATCTTATAATATCATGAAAATCCCCCAAATCATGCTCTTTTTTTTGTCTGGGTTTTGTGAGGAATCACTCAATAGATTGTTTCCTCTGTGTTGTCTAAGAATCATTACATTTATTTCTGTGGATGAAGGAGTTTTTTATGAAGTAGTGCTACTCCGTTGTGTTGTTCATATCTCCAACATCTGACAGTCTGCTAAAAACAGCTGTGAAATGATCAGCGCCAGTGAATAATATTATATAAGCCAGCTACCATGGGTAGGCCTACATGTTTCCTCAATGTTGTATTTATTAGGGATCCCCATTAGCTGCTGCTCTTCCTGGGATTCAAACATGTTAAAGATGTCTGAAGGATAACTCTACAAGGTTATATTTTACATTTGTTCACACGATTCATGTAAACTATAAGTCCATGTTTTTCACCTAAGCAACTTTCCCGATAAGCCTATGAAGCCTGTCTTTTGACAATCAATCACATGTATTTATAAAGCCCCCTTTTTACATCAGCAGTTGTCCCAAAGTGCTTAACAGTAACCCAGCCTAGACCCCAAAGAGGTTTAGGAAAGCTAGTAATGCATCAGAATACCTATGAAATTGCATCAGTGTCCCGGGTAGAGGCCCAGCTTTCAGACCAGTCCACCAACGCAGGAAGAAAAGTACTACCAGGTGTAGGGTTGGGGATTTACTGTAATCCGTTACGTTACCAGCAAAAATATTGTAATCAGATTACAGATACTTCTGAAAAACGACATGATTACTTCTAGGATTTATTTTCAATGCAGAAAGGATGTTTCTGAGAAAAAAAAATGTTTCACACCTTTATTTTTCTCAATGACATTCAAATCAGCATTGAAAAAAGGGGCAAGTTTAAGTTTGTCTGCCTGAGTGAATCTGACCACAAGTCAAGTTTGATGGACCATGGGAAAATATCAGGAACAGGCTTTTGTAAGCTACAGTCCAACCTATGTCTTCCAATGGTGCGACTGCTGTCGGTATCCAAAGATTATCCAACTTGAATAAGCGCTTGGAGGATGACAGCAGTGGTGTAGCCTACGGCAGTGGTGTACTGCAGTTTCGCGGGGCCCCCGCAAGGTCCGAGCATGTTTTATGTTCTATATTTAGAACATAAAACAACATTTATAAAGCAAACATTATCCCTTAGGTCTAGCACAACAAATACTTCAATTGTTTAAGCACATGTTGCAGAACAGTGATTTAAATATTTTTCTGAATATTGACAAAAACATATTGACTCCTATCAATGACAGAGTTGACAAACCCCTGACGGAGTTGACAACATATACTCAAAACAGACATATGTTTTCCTCTAAAAATTAAAGTTAAATATAAACATTTGTAAAATGTTGACAATTATTAATTTAGAAAATGCCTGATAAAAACATAACCTATCAGATCTTTCCGCTCTGATGGAGATGATATTTCACGGAGTAATGTTTCTTCTTCATTCAAGAGGTACCAATTTAGTTTTTCCTCAGTTGCATTATGACTCCTAATTAAATGTAACATATTTGATTATATCTTAATCTATCAGGCAGATTGAGTTGACAGTTTATGGTTGTGACCATGGTGATTCCAGTATTGTTTGTTTAAATATATCAAAAGTAGAGAACTTTCCAGATCATGAATGGTCTTGCTGCACTACATGTAATGAGGACATGAATAAGGGGTCCTTATGGTATAGCTGACCCTGTTAATTCCTGATTCATTTAGGATTTTAGACAAATCTGACGAGTTGACCAAATGTTCGGACACTTCTTTTAGGAATCACAGTTTTGAGATTAATATTTTTTTAAGTCTCAGAGGGCTATTGCAAGAAACTACATAACTTGGTATTTTATTAGGATCCCCATTAGCTGTTGCGAAAGTCACAGCAACTCTTCCTGGGGTCCACACAAAACATGAAACATGACATAATACAGAACATTAATAGACAAGAACAGCTCAAGGACAGAACTACATACATTTAAAAACAGCACACATAGCCTACATATCAATACATACACACAAAATATCTAGGTCAAATAGGGGAGAGGCGTTGTGCCGTGAGGTGTTGCTTTATCTGGTTTTTGAAAGCAGGTTTGCTGTTCACTTGAGCAGTATAAGATGGAAGGGAGTTCCATGCAATCATGGCTCTATATACAGTGGGGAAAAAAAGTATTTAGTCAGCCACCAATTGTGCAAGTTCTCCCACTTAAAAAGATGAGAGAGGCCTGTAATTTCCATCATAGGTACACGTCAACTATGACAGACAAATTGAGAAAGAAAAATCCAGAAAATAACATTGTAGGTAAAATCTCATTTTGTCTGTCATAGTTGACGTGTACCTATGATGAAAATTACAGGCCTCTCTCATCTTGTTAAGTGGGAGAACTTGCACAATTGGTGGCTGACTAAATACTTTTTTCCCCCACTGTAATACTGTATGCTTTCTTGAATTTGTTCTGGATTTGTGGACTATGAAAAGACCCCTGGTGGCATGTCTGGTGGGGTAAGTGTGTGTGTCAGAACTGTGCATAAGTTGACTATGCAAACGATTTGAAATGTTACACACATTAATGTATCTTATAAAAAGAAGAAGTGATGCAGTCAGTCTCTCCTCAACTCTTAGCCAAGAGAGACTGGCATGCATAGTATTTATTTTAGCCCTCTGATTACAATGAAGAGCAATACATGCCGCTCTGTTCTAGGCCAGCTGCAGCTTAACTAGGTCTTTCTTAGCAGCCCTTGACCACATGGCTGGACAATAATCAAGAAAATATCAAACTAGAGCCTGCAGGACTTGCTTTGTGGAGTTTGGTGTCAAAAAAGCAGAGCATCTCTTATTACGGACAGACCTCTCCCCATCTTTACAACCATTGAATCTATATGTTTTGACCATGACAGTTTACAATCTAAGTTAACACCAAGTAATTTAGCCTCCTCAACTTGTTAAACAGCCACACCATTCATTACCAGATTCAGCTGAGGTCTAGAGCTTAGGGAATGATTTGTACCAAATACAATGCTCTTAGTTTTAGAGATGTTCAGGACCAGTTTATTACTGGCCACCCATTCCAAGACAGACTGCAACTCCTTGTTAAGGGTTTCAGTGACTCCTTTAGCTGTGGCTGCTGACATGTATATGGTTGAATCATCAGCATACATGGACACACAGGCTTTGTTTAATGCTAGTGGCAGGTCATTGGTAAAAATAGAAAAAAGAAGAGGGCCTAGAGAGCTGCCCTGCGGTACACCACACTTTACATGTTTGGCATTAGAGAAGCTTCCATTAAAGAAAACCCTCTGAGTTCTATTAGATAGATAGCTCTGAATCCACGATATGGCAGAGATTGAAAAGCCATAAAACATACTGTACGTTTTCTTAACAACAGGTTATGGTCAATAATATCAAAGGCTACACTGAACTCCCACAATCTTCTTATTATCAATGTCTTCCAACCAATCATCAGTCATTTGTGTCAGTTCAGTACACAAGATCATTTTTCAGTTAGTATTCAGTAACTGGCAGTTAAAAAAAAAAAAAAAAACTTTTTGGGAGAGTTTGAAATTGGGATCCTTTACGGAGAAGAGCATTTCCAGCCATAGAGCAAACATGGAAATGAATAATATTGAAGGTACTTTGAAAATTCCCCAAACAAATATTTTCCCTTATAAAATTCCCTTAAATGTACATTTTAAGTTCAAATAATGCAACAAAATGAAGTTTGCCTGCCGGACAAGGATTGTCCCGACTTTCAAAAATCTCTGAGCTAATTTCCTACTATTCTACACATTTTGCCACGAGGCTGAGAGAGCGTTTTGCAGTTTAAAGCTAATTTCCTGTAATTCTTACGGCATGTTCATATACTATCTGGGGGGCTGACCTCAGGCGGGGTGTGTGCTACGCAAGCGGACTATGGGCGATATGGATATCACTTAAGGTATCATTGATATATACATAGCCCATTGATGTGAATCACACTACTGCTCTCTCATTTAGCTATTTGCACCTTACGGATTGTGGTTGTTGTGGATGGCTGTTCACAAATGTATACAGTGCATTCGTAAAGTATTCAGACCCCTTGACTTTTTCCACATTTTGTTGCGTTACAGCCTTATTCTAAAATGGATTACATTATTTGTTTTCCTCATCAATCTACACACAATACCCCATAATGACGAAGTGAAAACTGGTTTTTAGAAATTGTAGCAAATGTATTAAAATTAAAAAACAGAAATACCTTTTTACATAAGTATGTTTTCTCCTATGTTTGTAAACATTGTAAATGTCAGCAAATGCTGTATAGCCTCATAACATGGTTAAAACAATCATTTCAATGTCATGGATGGTCAGTCCTTGCATCCGTAGCTCTGTTTATTAATCTGAGAGTGGTTACATTTCTCCCCGCCCATCCCTCAGCTTTTTACCAAAACAGAGGCAGGGTGTCAATTTGTTATGGTTTCAACTGTGGATTCACCCTTTAAACAGCTGCAAATGACGGAGATATCAAAGTGTCTTCCAACAAAAACATAAACAATAGGCCTATAGCAGCAATATGGAATACATTTTCCACATGCAAATATCCATTTCTGGCCAGCTATGTCAACTCTAACATTGATTTATCCTGCAATAGATGTCATTCAATTGGTAATATTAATTTGTGTCTTCTTCTAATGCCTCTTAAGGGGAAAGTAATCTAAAAGTAACTAAAGAAATCAGATTATGTTACTGAGTTTGGGGTAATCCAAAAGTTACTTTACTGATGACAATGTTGGACAGGTAACTAGTAACTGTAACGGATTACATTTAGAAAGTAACCTAGCCAACCCTGACCATGTGGTTTTTCTCTCCGTCCTATTCAGGGTTTTTTCCGGTTCTCTCCTTTGGACAGAGTAAATGGATGACGTCACGGCAGGGTTGGTCCCTGGTTTATTAGGCGAGGCGGAGTGCCAGGTTGCAAGAGCTGCTTCACACAGCGCTCTGTGTCTGCTGCCTACAGAGGACAACACAAACATTCACTAACTTTAACTAAACGTTCATTCGTTTAAAAGTCAGTTTGACTTTTAAATTAGCACGATAATTGTTTGTCTTTTTGCTGAGGAGCGGATTGCTTGTTAACTCTACTTTTGGGTTAGTTGATATTTTCTTAGTATCGAAAAGAAACTATAAGACTCGATCGAGATGGTTGCCCTGTCACTGACGGTACTAGTAGGATTTATAGGAAGTCTGACTTCAGCCGACAAGGTAAGTGTCTTTCACTTTACCGTTATCTGGATGCTTTGTGTTTGTTAACGACCTTTGAGTTACAAAGTGTGGGAAGCAGAAGTTACAAAGTTGCCTCGAACTTCTAGCAGAACTTTAGCAGAACGGTGCGCCTCTCTAAGATATCTTGAGAAGTTAGTTCAGTGACAGAAAGTATGTCTGAAGTTTGATCTAAAGTCTGGAACTTCGTGACTCCACCTGGTCAGATCACACAATGAAGCATCGAATACGAGCTTCTGAAGTAAAATTGTCAGGAATTTAGATAGGCCTATAGATGTTATTTCTTACCTAAAATATCACAGGCAAATCTAGTTGAAACACCATGCATATTTTATAGAAAAACCTTTATTAAAATGTGAACCATTCATTTTGATTCTGATTAAATTAAAATATGTTTTCTCTCCCTCTTCAGGCTGACGCCATAGATAATGAAGGTACGACTTTGTTATTCTTTTTTACCTTTGATTTATTAATTAACTTTTTTTTTGCATTAATATTAATTAATTAACTTTACTAACTCATTTCTTATTTCTCATGGGTTTTTATTTTGTATTTTTCTGTTATACTGTTTTGATATTGAATACTGCAGTGTTGGGTAGGGTTTGCAAGTTAAGCATTTCACTGTACTGTAGTGCTAACTGTGCCACTAGAGATCCTGGTTCGAATCCAGGCTCTGTCGCAGCCGGCCACGACCGGGAG
This sequence comes from Coregonus suidteri, assembly GCA_036851935.1. NCBI lineage: Eukaryota > Metazoa > Chordata > Actinopteri > Salmoniformes > Salmonidae > Coregonus > Coregonus suidteri. The sequence continues at coordinate 295,726 of CM072238.1, read as the reverse complement.
ACTCATGGGCGGCGCACAATTGGCCTGCGTCGTCCAGGGTAGGGGAGGGAATGGCCGGCAGGGATGTAGCTCAGTTGATAGAGCATGGTGTTTGCAACGCCAGGGTTGCGGGTTCGATTCCCACGGGGGGCCAGTATAAAAAAAGATGTATTCACTAACTGTAAGTCGCTCTGGATAAGAGCGTCTGCTAAATGACTAAAATGTAAATGTAAATGTACTGGTGAATGTGACAAATCAAACTTGAAACTTGAACTTAACTCATATATGAAGAGCTGGTTTGTAAACAACAGCTGTAGTGTTATGCTCAACTTAATATGGTAACTAATGTCTACTCTGGGCAAGGTGGGAGGGGAGGAGGTGTGACTGTCTAGTCAGCCAAACACACTCACTTTCATTACATGACTGAGTCGCTTTAAAGGTTTTATTAGAAGGGGAAAACTGCTGTTGCTAGAATCCTTTACATCTGGTGCCACTCTGAGGTTAGGAAGCAGTGAGCTGCCACAATGTCCTGCAGGATCCCAAATACATGTCTGCTAAATGGCATGTTATCATATTATATTATTACATATCCTACTTCCCCATCCAATATCACCACAACATCCTACATCAGGTTCCCCTCTAGCTCTGGTCCAGGGTGCTAGCGCGTTCCTTTCCTATAAACTGTTTAGTAGAGGAACACACACTAATGCACCTGGACCAGAGCTACAGTTGAAGTCGGAGGTTTACATACACCTTAGCCTAATACATTTAAACTCAGTTTTTCACAATTCAATTCAAATCAAATCAAATTTTATTGGCCACATGCGCTGAATACAACAGGTGCAGACATTACAGTGAAATGCTTACTTTAATCCTAGTAAAAATTCCCTGGCTTAGGTCAGTTAGGATCACCACTTTATTTTAAGAAAGAAATGTCAGAATAATAGTAGAGAGAATGATTTATTTCAGCTTTTATTTCTTTCATCACATTCCCAGTGGGTCATACATTTCGGGTAGCCTTCCACAAGCTTCCCACAACAATTCTAGCCCATTCCTCCTGACAGAGCTGGTGTAACTGAGTCAGGTTTGTAGGCCTCCTTGCTCGCACATGCTTTTTCAGTTCTGCCCACACATTTTCTATAGGATTGAGGTCAGGGCTTTGTGATGGCCACTCCAATACCTTGACTTTGTTGTCCTTAAGCCATTTTGCCACAACTTTGGAAGTATGCTTGGGGTCATTGTCCATGTGGAAGACCAATTTGCGACCAAGCTTTAACGTCCTGACTGATGTCTTGAGATGTTGCCTCAATATATCCACATAATTTTCCTTCCTCATGATGCCATCTATTTTCTGAAGTGCACCAGTCCCTCCCGCAGCAAAGCACCCCCATGATGCTGCCACCCCCTGTGCTTCACGGTTGGGATGGTGTTCTTCAGCTTGCAAGCCCCCCTTTTTCCTCCAAACATAACGATGGTCATTATGGCCAAACAGTTCTATTTTTATTTCATCAGTCCAGAGGACATTTCTCCAAAAATACGATCTTTGTACCCATGTGCAGTTGCAAACCGTAGTCTGGCTTTTTTATGGCGGTTTTGGAGCAGTGGCTTCTTCCTTGCTGTGCGGCCTTTCAGGTTATGTCGATATAGGACTCGTTTTACTGTAGATATAGATACTTTTGTTCCGGTTTCGTCCAGCATCTTCACAAGGTCCTTTGCTGTTGTTCTGGGATTGATTTGCACTTTTCGCACCAATGTACGTTCATCTCTAGGAGACAGAATGCGTCTCCTTCCTGAGCGGTATGACGGCTGCGTTGTCCCATGGTGTTTATACTTGCGTACTATTGTTTGTATAGATGAACGTGGTACCTTCAGGCGTTTGGAAATTGCTCCCAAGGATGAACCAGACTTGTGGAGGTCAACAATTTCTTTTCTGAGGTCTTGGCTGATTTCTATTGATTTTCCCATGATGTCAACAAAAGAGGCACTGAGTTTGAAGGTAGGCGTTGAAATACATCCACAGGTACACCTCCAATTGACTCAAATTATGTCAATTAGCCTATCAGAAGGTTCTAAAGCCATGACATCATTTTCTGGAATTTTCCAAGCTGTTTAAAGGCATAGTCAACTTAGTGTATGTAAACTTCTGACCAACTGGAATTGTGATACAGTGAATTATAAGTGAAATAATCTGTCTGTAAACAATTGTTGGAAAAATTACTTGTGTCATGCACAAAGTAGATGTCCTAACCGACTTGCCAAAATTATAGTTTGTTAACAAGAAATGTGTGGAGTGGTTGAAAAACGAGTTTTAATGACTCCAACCTAAGTGTATGTAAACTTCCGACTTCAACTGTTTATAGTAACCAAAAAAGTGTGCATTTCAATTAACAGGTGTGCCTTGTTAAAAGTTAATTTCGTGGAATTTCTTTCCTTCTTAATGGGTTTGAGCCAATTAGTTGTATTGTGACAAGATAGGATATACAGAGGATAGCCCTATTTGGTAAAGGATCAAGTCCATATTATGGCAAGAACAGCTCAAATAAGCAAAGAGAAACGACAGTCCATCATTACTTTAAGACATGAAGGTCAGTCAATACAGAATATGTATATTTTTTTGCTTTAGGTTATAGTGTTAATATTATTACAGTGTTATAGTGTTACAGTGCTTTAGGTTATAGTGTTAATATTATTACAGTGCTATAGTGTTACAGTGCTTTAGGTTATAGTGTTAATATTATTACAGTGTTACAGTGCTTTAGGTTATAGTGTTACAGTGCTTTAGGTTATAGTGTTAATATTATTACAGTGCTATAGTGTTACAGTGCTTTAGGTTATAGTGTTAATATTATTACAGTGCTATAGTGTTACAGTGCTTTAGGTTATAGTGTTAATATTATTACAGTGCTATAGTGTTACAGTGCTTTAGGTTATAGTGTTAATATTATTACAGTGCTATAGTGTTACAGTGCTTTAGGTTATAGTGTTAATATTATTACAGTGCTATAGTGTTACAGTGCTTTAGGTTATAGTGTTAATATTATTACAGTGCTATAGTGTTACAGTGCTTTAGGTTATAGTGTTAATATTATTACAGTGCTATAGTGTTACAGTGCTTTAGGTTATAGTGTTAATATTATTACAGTGCTATAGTGTTACAGTGCTTTAGGTTATAGTGTTAATATTATTACAGTGCTATAGTGTTACAGTGCTTTAGGTTATAGTGTTAATATTATTACAGTGCTATAGTGTTACAGTGCTTTAGGTTATAGTGTTAATATTATTACAGTGCTATAGTGTTACAGTGCTTTAGGTTATAGTGTTAATATTATTACAGTGCTATAGTGTTACAGTGCTTTAGGTTATAGTGTTAATATTATTACAGTGCTATAGTGTTACAGTGCTTTAGGTTATAGTGTTAATATTATTACAGTGCTATAGTGTACACAGTGCTTTAGGTTTTAGTGTTACAGTGCTTTAGGTTATATAGTGTTAATATTATTACAGTGCTATAGTGTTACAGTGCTTTAGGTTATAGTGTTAATATTATTACAGTGCTATAGTGTTACAGTGCTTTAGGTTATAGTGTTAATATTATTACAGTGCTATAGTGTTACAGTGCTTTAGGTTATAGTGTTTAATATTATTATTACAGTGCTATAGTGTTACAGTGCTTTAGGTTATAGTAATATTATTAGTGCTATTGTTACAGTGCTTTAGGTTATAGTGTTAATATTATTACAGTGCTATAGTGTTACAGTGCTTTAGGTTATAGTGTTAATATTATTACAGTGCTATAGTGTTACAGTGCTTTAGGTTATAGTGTTAATATTATTACAGTGCTATAGTGTTACAGTGCTATAGTGTTACAGTGCTTTAGGTTATAGCGTTAATATTATTACAGTGCTATAGTGTTACAGTGCTTTAGGTTATAGTGTTAATATTATTACAGTGCTATAGTGTTACAGTGCTTTAGGTTATAGTGTTAATATTATTACAGTGCTATATTACAGTTACAGTGCTTTAGGTTATAGTGTTAATATTATTACAGTGCTATAGTGTTACAGTGCTTTAGGTTATAGTGTTAATATTATTACAGTGCTATAGTGTTACAGTGCTTTAGGTTATAGTGTTAATATTATTACAGTGCTATAGTGTTACAGTGCTTTAGGTTATAGTGTTAATATTATTACAGTGCTATAGTGTTACAGTGCTTTAGGTTATAGTGTTAATATTATTACAGTGCTATAGTGTTACAGTGCTTTAGGTTATAGTGTTAATATTATTACAGTGTTATAGTGTTACAGTGCTTTAGGTTATAGTGTTAATATTATTACAGTGCTATAGTGTTACAGTGCTTTAGGTTATAGTGTTAATATTATTACAGTGCTATAGTGTTACAGTGCTTTAGGTTATAGCGTGTTAATATTATTACAGTGCTATAGTGTTACAGTGCTTTAGGTGTTATAGTATTACAGTGCTATAGTGTTACAGTGCTTTAGTTATAGTGTTAATATTATTACAGGCTATAGTGTTACAGTGCTTTAGGTTATAGTGTTAATATTATTACAGTATTATAGTGTTTACAGTGCTTTAGGTTATAGTGTTAATATTATTACAGTGTTATAGTGTTACAGTGCTTTAGGTTATAGTGTTAATATTATTACAGTGCTATAGTGTTACAGTGCTTTAGGTTATAGTGTTAATATTATTACAGTGCTATAGTGTTACAGTGCTTTAGGTTATAGTGTTAATATTATTACAGTGCTATAGTGTTACAGTGATTTAGGTTATAGTGTTAATATTATTACAGTGCTATTACAGTGTTACAGTGCTTTATTATTATAGTGTTATAGTGTTACAGTGCTTATTATAGTGTTAATATTATTACAGTGCTTTAGGTTATAGTGTTAATATTATTACAGTGGTTATAGTGTTTAATATTATTACAGTGCTATAGTGTTACAGTGCTTTAGGTTATAGCGTTAATATTATTACAGTGCTATAGTGTTACAGTGCTTTAGGTTATAGTGTTAATATTATTACAGTGCTATAGTGTTACAGTGCTTTAGGTTATAGTGTTTACAGTGGTTTAGGTTATAGTGTTAATATTATTACAGTGCTATAGTGTTACAGTGCTTTAGGTTATAGTGTTAATATTATTACAGTGCTATAGTGTTACAGTGCTTTAGGTTATAGTGTTAATATTATTACAGTGCTATAGTGTTACAGTGCTTTATGTTATAGTGTTAATATTATTACAGTGCTATAGTGTTACAGTGCTTTAGGTTATAGTGTTAATATTATTACAGTGCTATAGTGTTACAGTGCTTTAGGTTATAGTGTTAATATTATTACAGTGCTATAGTGTTACAGTGCTTTAGGTTATAGTGTTAATATTATTACAGTGCTATAGTGTTACAGTGTTTAGGTTTATAGTGTTACAGTGCTTTAGTTATAGTGTTAATATTATTACAGTGCTATAGTGTTACAGTGCTTTAGGTTATAGTGTTAATATTATTACAGTGCTATAGTGTTACAGTGCTTTAGGTTATAGTGTTAATATTATTACAGTGCTATAGTGTTACAGTGCTTTAGGTTATAGTGTTAATATTATTACAGTGCTATAGTGTTACAGTGCTTTAGGTTATAGTGTTAATATTATTACAGTGCTATAGTGTTACAGTGCTTTAGGTTATAGTGTTAATATTATTACAGTGCTATAGTGTTACAGTGCTTTAGGTTATAGTGTTAATATTATTACAGTGCTATAGTGTTACAGTGCTTTAGGTTATATAGTGTTAATATTATTACAGTGCTATAGTGTTACAGTGCTTTAGGTTATAGTGTTAAAATTATTACAGTGGTATAGTGTTACAGTGCTTTAGGTTATAGTGTTAATATTATTACAGTGCTATAGTGTTACAGTGCTTTAGGTTATAGTGTTAATATTATTACAGTGCTATAGTGTTACAGTGCTTTAGGTTATAGTGTTAATATTATTACAGTGCTATAGTGTTACAGTGCTTTAGGTTATAGTGTTAATATTATTACAGTGCTATAGTGTTACAGTGCTTTAGGTTATAGTGTTAATATTATTACCGTGTTATATATTACAGTGCTTAGGTTATAGTGTTAATATTATTACAGTGCTATAGTGTTACAGTGCTTTAGGTTATAGTGTTAATATTATTACAGTGCTATAGTGTTACAGTGCTTTAGGTTATAGTGTTAATATTATTACAGTGCTATAGTGTTACAGTGCTTTAGGTTATATGTGTTAATATTATTACAGTGCTATAGTGTTACAGTGCTTTAGGTTATAGTGTTAATATTATTACAGTGCTATAGTGTTACAGTGCTTTAGGTTATAGTGTTAATATTATTACAGTGCTATAGTGTTACAGTGCTTTAGGTTATAGTGTTAATATTATTACAGTGCTATAGTGTTACAGTGCTTTAGGTTATAGTGTTAATATTATTACAGTGCTATAGTGTTACAGTGATTTAGGTTATAGTGTTAATATTATTACAGTGCTATAGTGTTACAGTGCTTTAGGTTATAGTGTTAATATTATTACAGTGCTATAGTGTTACAGTGCTTTAGGTTATAGTGTTAATATTATTACAGTGCTATAGTGTTACAGTGCTTTAGGTTATAGTGTTAATATTATTACAGTGCTATAGTGTTACAGTGCTTTAGGTTATAGTGTTAATATTATTACAGTGCTATAGTGTTACAGTGGTTTAGGTTATAGTGTTAATATTATTACAGTGCTATAGTGTTACAGTGCTTTATAGGTTATAGTGTATAGTGTTACAGTGCTTTAGGTTATAGCGTTAATATTATTACAGTGCTATAGTGTTACAGTGCTTTAGGTTATAGCGTTAATATTATTACAGTGCTATAGTGTTACAGTGCTTTAGGTTATAGTGTTAATATTATTACAGTGCTATAGTGTTACAGTGCTTTAGGTTATAGCGTTAATATTATTACAGTGCTATAGTGTTACAGTGCTTTAGGTTATAGTGTTAATATTATTACAGTGCTATAGTGTTACAGTGCTTTAGGGTTATAGTGTTAATATTATTACAGTGCTATAGTGTTACAGTGCTTTAGGTTATAGTGTGTTAATATTATTACAGTGCTATAGTGTTACAGTGCTTTAGGTTATAGTGTTAATATTATTACAGTGCTATAGTGTTACAGTGCTTTAGGTTATAGTGTTAATATTATTACAGTGCTATAGTGTTACAGTGCTTTAGGTTATAGTGTTAATATTATTACAGTGCTATAGTGTTACAGTGCTTTAGGTTATAGTGTTAATATTATTACAGTGCTATAGTGTTACAGTGCTTTATGTTATAGTGTTACAGTATTATTACAGTGCTATAGTGTTACAGTGCTTTAGGTTATAGTGTTAATATTATTACAGTGCTATAGTGTTACAGTGTTTTAGGTTTTAGGTTAATATTAGTACAGTGCTATAGTGTTACAGTGCTTTAGTGTTACAGTGCTTTAGGTTATAGTGTTAATATTATTACAGTGCTATAGTGTTACAGTGCTTTAGGTTATAGTGTTAATATTATTACAGTGCTATAGTGTTACAGTGCTTTAGGTTATAGTGTTAATATTATTACAGTGTTACAGTGCTTTAGGTTATAGTGTTAATATTATTACAGTGCTATAGTGTTACAGTGCTTTAGGTTATAGTGTTAATATTATTACAGTGCTATAGTGTTACAGTGCTTTAGGTTATAGTGTTACAGTGCTTTAGGTTATAGTGTTAATATTATTACAGTGCTATAGTGTTACAGTGCTTTAGGTTATAGTGTTAATATTATTACAGTGCTATAGTGTTACAGTGCTTTAGGTTATAGTGTTATGTTACAGTGCTTTGTTTATAGTGTTACAGTTATTACAGGTTATAGTGTACAGTGCTTACAGTGCTATAGTGTTACAGTGCTTTAGGTTATAGTGTTAATATTATTACAGTGCTATAGTGTTACAGTGCTTTAGGTTATAGTGTTAATATTATTACAGTGCTATAGTGTTACAGTGCTTTAGGTTATAGTGTTACAGTGCTTTAGGTTATAGCGTTAATATTATTACAGTGCTATAGTGTTACAGTGCTTTAGGTTATAGTGTTAATATTATTACAGTGCTATAGTGTGTTACAGTGCTTTAGGTTATAGTGTTAATATTATTACAGTGCTATAGTGTTACAGTGCTTTAGGTTATAGTGTTAATATTATTACAGTGCTATAGTGTTACAGTGCTTTAGGTTATAGTGTTAATATTATTACAGTGCTATAGTGTTACAATGCTTTAGGTTATAGTGTTAATATTATTACAGTGCTATAGTGTTACAGTGCTTTAGGTTATAGTGTTAATATTATTACAGTGCTATAGTGTTACAGTGCTTTAGGTTATAGTGTTAATATTATTACAGTGCTATAGTGTTACAGTGCTTTAGGTTATAGTGTTAATATTATTACAGTGCTTTAGTGTTATAGTGCTTTAGGTTATAGTGTTACAGTGCTTTAGGTTATAGTGTTACAGTGCTTTAGGTTATAGTGTTAATATTATTACAGTGCTTTAGGTTATAGCGTTAATATTATTACAGTGCTTTAGGTTATAGTGTTAATATTATTACAGTGCTATAGTGTTACAGTGCTTTAGGTTATAGTGTTAATATTATTACAGTGCTATAGTGTTACAGTGCTTTAGGTTATAGTGTTAATATTATTATTACAGTGCTATAGTGTTACAGTGCTTTAGGTTATAGTGTTAATATTATTACAGTGCTATAGTGTTACAGTGCTTTAGGTTATAGTGTTAATATTATTACAGTGCTATAGTGTTACAGTGCTTTAGGTTATAGTGTTAATATTATTACAGTGCTATAGTGTTACAGTGCTTTAGGTTATAGCGTTAATATTATTACAGTGCTTTAGGTTATAGTGTTAATATTATTACAGTGCTTTAGGTTATAGCGTTAATATTATTACAGTGCTTTAGGTTATAGTGTTAATATTATTACAGTGCTATAGTGTTACAGTGCTTTAGGTTATAGTGTTAATATTATTACAGTGCTATAGTGTTACAGTGCTTTAGGTTATAGTGTTAATATTATTACAGTGCTATAGTGTTACAGTGCTTTAGGTTATAGTGTTAATATTATTACAGTGCTATAGTGTTACAGTGCTTTAGGTTATAGTGTTAATATTATTACAGTGCTATAGTGTGTTACAGTGCTTTAGGTTATAGAGTTAATATTATTACAGTGCTATAGTGTTACAGTGCTTTAGGTTATAGAGTTAATATTATTACAGTGCTATAGTGTTAGTGCTTTAGGTTATAGTGTTAAAATTATTACAGTGGTATAGTGTTACAGTGGTTTAGGTTATAGTGTTAATATTATTACAGTGCTATAGTGTTACAGTGCTTTAGGGTATAGTGTTAATATTATTACAGTGCTATAGTGTTACAGTGCTTTAGGTTATAGTGTTAATATTATTACAGTGCTATAGTGTTACAGTGCTTTAGTTATAGTGTTAATATTATTACAGTGCTATATAGTGTTACAGTGCTTTAGGTTATAGCTTTAGGTTAGCGTTATTATTACAGTGCTATAGTGTTACAGTGCTTTAGGTTATAGTGTTAATATTATTACAGTGCTATAGTGTTAGTGCTTTAGGTTATAGTGTTAATATTATTACAGTGCTATAGTGTTACAGTGCTTTAGGTTATAGTGTTAATATTATTACAGTGCTATAGTGTTACAGTGCTTTAGGTTATAGCGTTAATATTATTACAGTGCTATAGTGTTACAGTGCTTTAGGTTATAGTGTTACAGTGCTTTAGTGCTTTAGGTTTAGGTTATAGCGTTAATATTATTACAGTGCTATAGTGTTACAGTGCTTTAGGTTATAGTGTTAATATATTACAGTGCTATAGTGTTACAGTGCTTTAGGTTATAGTGTTAATATTATTACAGTGCTATAGTGTTACAGTGCTTTAGGTTATAGTGTTAATATTATTACAGTGCTATAGTGTTACAGTGCTTTAGGTTATAGTGTTAATATTATTACAGTGTGTTATAGTGTTACAGTGCTTTAGGTTATAGTGTTAATATTATTACAGTGCTATAGTGTTACAGTGCTTTAGGTTATAGTGTTAATATTATTACAGTGCTATAGTGTTACAGTGCTTTAGGTTATAGTGTTAATATTATTACAGTGTTATAGTGTTACAGTGCTTTAGGTTATAGTGTTAATATTTTTACAGTGTTATAGTGTTACAGTGCTTTAGGTTATAGTGTTAATATTATTACAGTGCTATAGTGTTACAGTGCTTTAGGTTATAGTGTTAATATTATTACAGTGCTATAGTGTTACAGTGCTTTAGGTTATAGCGTTAATATTATTACAGTGCTATAGTGTTACAGTGCTTTAGGTTATAGTGTTACAGTGCTTTAGGTTATAGCGTTAATATTATTACAGTGCTATAGTGTTACAGTGCTTTAGGTTATAGTGTTAATATTATTACAGTGCTATAGTGTTACAGTGGTTTAGGTTATAGTGTTACAGTGGTTTAGGTTACAGTGTTAATGCTATTACAGTGTGCATTACATCTCAATACTCACCAATGAATCGAGTGCTAATTCTGACTTGTCATTGACCTGGGACCTAATGACTGTTAAGTACAGGCCTGGGCCTACCTAGCCTAACACACCAGGCCGACCACACTGCTCTGATGCAGTAGATCTACCACACTGATTACTGCAACCCAGAACCAAAGTAATGACTTGTTCCACACTGTTCTCATATTCTAACACAATATGATTCAGGATATACAGTGGTGTGGTGGGCGTGTCCCAAATCTGTCTTGCCTACTACTTAGTCTGCAGTAGAGGAATGGGAGGTGCAGTAGAGGAATGGAAGATGCAGTAGAGGAATGGAAGGTGCAGTAGAGGAATGGGAGGTGCAGTAGAGGAATGGAAGGTGCAGTAGAGGAATGGAAGGTGCAGTAGAGGAATGGAAGATGCAGTAGAGGAATGGAAGATGCAGTAGAGGGATGGAAGATGCAGTAGAGGAATGGAAGATGCAGTAGAGGAATGGAAGGTGCAGTAGAGGATTGGAAGGTGCAGTAGAGGAATGGGAGGTGCAGTAGAGGAATGGAAGGTGCAGTAGAGGAATGGAAGATGCAGTAGAGTAATGGAAGATGCAGTAGAGGAATGTAGAGGAATGGAAGTAGAGGGATGGAAGATGCAGTAGAGGAATGGAAGATGCAGTAGAGGAATGGAAGGTGCAGTAGAGGAATGGGAGGTGCAGTAGAGGATGGAATGGAAGGTGCAGTAGGAATGGAAGATGCAGTAGAGGAATGGAAGGTGCAGTAGAGGAATGGAAGATGCAGTAGAGGAATGGAAGGTGCAGTAGAGGAATGGAAGGTGCAGTAGAGGAATGGAAGATGCAGTAGAGGAATGGAAGGTGCAGTAGAGGAATGGAAGGTGCAGTAGAGGAATGGGAGGTGCAGTAGAGGAATGGGAGGTGCAGTAGAGGATTGGAAGGTGCAGTAGAGGATTGGAAGGTGCAGTAGAGGAATGGAAGGTGCAGTAGAGGAATGGAAGGTGCAGTAGAGGAATGGGAGGTGCAGTAGAGGAATGGGAGGTGCAGTAGAGGAATTCAGTGCTGAGGCAGAGGGCTCGTAGTGAGGACGACTGGCTGCTACTCTGAACTGTGTGTGGTGAGCTTTCTGGCACCCAGAGCTGCTGAGGCATCAAGTGGGTGCCAGACATTGTGAAGGAGGAGAAGTCCAGTAGCTATAAGATTCAGGCTGGTTCCCAGAGTAGCCTTCTACATGATCGTCACCAGACTCTTCATCAACCATCTCCCTGACCACCTTCCTCTGATCAAGCCATGAACTGTCCCTCTCCATCTTTGGAGAATGGATGCACTCAGACTTGGCCCCTATTGGTTGACCAACTATAGCTAGGCTACTCTATCGCTAGGCTACTCTATCGCTAGGCTACTCTATAGCTAGGCTACTCTATAGCTAGGCTACTCTATCGCTAGGCTACTCTATCGCTAGGCTACTCTATAGCTAGGCTACTCTATAGCTAGGCTACTCTATAGCTAGGCTACTCTATCGCTAGGCTACTCTATAGCTAGGCTACTCATGATGTGTTGCTGGGTTTTTCTTCTTTTGATGCGCTTTGAGATTATGAAAATCTAATCCATTATTATTATGCAAAATATGGTTTCTTTAGTTTAGTAGAGAAAACATCTCTGAAGGCTTTCAACTCCTGAAAAATATGAAAAGGATAGCTTTCAGCATGAAACATATTACATGTAAAGCCCTGTAATATGTATATCATCACACTTACAGCCATTGCATCATCAGAGCAGGACACATGCTGAACGTGGAACGAGAGAGAGCTCGGTTTGTTGTTTTGAAACTTTCTGAATAAATTGTTCCTTGAAATGCTAGCCAGGTTTTTATTTTTATATTTAACCTTTATTTATCTAAACACAGCCCGTGACGCGGTTAGCCCTTGTGTCTGTTTAAATCCCTGCTGTTTTCTATCGGCCCTGTAAGATGTGCTGTTAGCCTACGCTGCTACCAATGTTAGCCTACGCTGCTACCAATGTTAGCCTACGTTGCTACCAATGTTAGCCTACGCTGCTACCAATGTTAGCCTACGCTGCTACCAATGTTAGCCTACGTTGCTACCAATGTTAGCCTACGCTGCTACCAATGTTAGCCTACGCTGCTACCAATGTTAGCCTACGCTGCTACCAATGTTAGCCTACGCTGCTACCAATGTTAGCCTATGTTGCTACCAATGTTAGCCTACGTTGCTACCAATGTTAGCCTACGTTGCTACCAATGTTAGCCTACGCTTTTACCAATGTTAGCCTACGCTGCTACCAATGTTAGCTTACGCTGCTACCAATGTTAGCCTACGTTGCTACCAATGTTAGCCTACGCTTTTACCAATGTTAGCCTACGTTGCTACCAATGTTAGCCTACGTTGCTACCAATGTTAGCCTACGCTGCTACCAATGTTAGCCTACGCTGCTACCAATGTTAGCCTACGCTGCTACCAATGTTAGCCTATGTTGCTACCAATGTTAGCCTACGTTGCTACCAATGTTAGCCTACGTTGCTACCAATGTTAGCCTACGCTTTTACCAATGTTAGCCTACGCTGCTACCAATGTTAGCCTACGCTGCTACCAATGTTAGCTTACGCTGCTACCAATGTTAGCCTACGTTGCTACCATCATGCCTCCCAAAGTTAAAGAAGCCTGGAGTAATAGGGAGAGGACAGTGTTTCACTATCACAGGTGCATGATCTTTTATATCAATAAAAAGATGTCTACCAGCAATTGTTACAGCATTAGGAAAAGAACATCAAGAGCTTTGTCCAAATACTAATGGACTCAACTAACAGAAGAACGGCCGATCTGACCAGAGAGGTCCAGGACCTTAAGAACAGTTTGCAGTTCTCCCAGGGAGAGGTGATGTCCTGAAAGAGACTTGCAGCAAGATGACAACAAACTGGAAGTCCAAGTGAAATGACATCAGCACTTTCTTTGAATTGTTATTAACAATGGCTGGGAAAACAGACTATCTAGAGCAGGGGTGTCAAACTCATTTTAGCTCAGGGGCCACATGGAGGAAAATCTATTCCCAAGTGGGCCGGACCGGTAAAATCATGGTATATATATATATATAACTTAAAAACAACAACTTCAGATTGTTTTCTTTGTTTTAATACTATCAACATAAAACATAAAGCTGGAGCCTGAGGACAGTGTGTCCAAAATAGTACAAGCACAACATCACTATTAATCATAAAACACCTCAAGTTTATTTGAAAATTCTAAAGAAAAAGAACACAAACACAATGCCTCAGTGATTCACAGAACTGTTTCACAGATCACAGAACTATATCAGGGTGTCATTTCTCAGGCAGAAATGTAGATACAAATAATGAAATCCTGTTCCCCAAACAAGTGCAAGAACCACAGAGTCAAGAATAGGTTAAATATACAAATAAAATAAAATCAATTAAAAACAATAGCACATCAACATAAAAACATATAAACATAAAGCTGGAGCCTGAGGACAGTGTCCAAAAGCACAACATCACTATTAATCATAAAACACCTCAAGTTATTTGAAATTCTGAGGACAAACAACACACAAACACACAATGCCTCAGTGATTCATAGAAGTATATCACAGATCACAGAACTATATCAGGGTGTCTCATGCAGCACTTTAAGTGGGGTTGCATAGTTTATTTGACTCCTGATACCTGGCATCTTTTAGCTTTCACCAGCGCATCAAAATCAGGCATCACATCCTGAGTGGCAGCCAACTTCAGGATGTGATTCAAGTGCTTGTGCGTGAGCCTTGAGCGCAGCTTTGTTTTATTTATGCTCATTACAGAGAACTTGCTCACAAAGATATGTGGTTCCAAACATGCACAACAGTTTTGCAGCGAGGGCTGTCAAGTTGGGGTAACCTGGCAAGAGATTCTGATAAAATGTGTCCAAGCCAGCTGCAGCAAATTTGCCCTTCAAATCCGAGTCACACTGCAAGTCTATTATTTCAAGTTGGATGCTGATGGGCAGATCAGAGGGATTCACGGTGAATGGCGAACAAAAAAACGTTGAAGTCTTTCTCCAGTTCACCAAAAATCTGAAAGCGTTGCTCAAACTCCCTTAACAGTCCCGTTATTTTATCTTTGAACCGCTTCATGTCTGCCACATGTTGGGTCGCCACACATTTTTTCAGACAGGGGAAGTGAGCTGCATCACCACCGGCGAGTTGCGTCTCTCACAATGACAGCTTTCAACTTGAAAGAACGTATGCTGTCATAATACTGCGTGGCAACTTTGTTGCGCCCTTGCAGCTGTTTGTTCAAGTTATTCAGGTGCTCTGTAACATCCACCATAAATGCAAGGTCCTGCATCCATTCTGCGGAATGAAATTCTAACACTGGTTTGCCCTTTTCTTCCATGAACTGTTCAATTTCTTCTCGTAAATCAAAGAAACGCCTCAGCACAGCACCTCGGCTTAACCATCTTACCTCAGTGTGGTATGGCAGGTCATAGATGTGGTCTTTCTCTCTGAGAAGGCTGTCAAACTGACGGTGATTCAGGCTTCTGGATCGGATGAAATTAACAGTTTGATGACCACCTTCATGACGTTATCCATCTTTAATGACTTGCAACACAAAGCCTCCTGGTGCAAAATACAGTGAAAAGTCCAAAATCACATCCTCCATTTGCAGATTGCACTTTCACTCTGAACTTTGTCACAACGCCTGCTTTTTTCCTGATCATTGAGGGCGCACCATCTGTAGCCAGGCTGACAGCGCGGGACCAGTCCACTCCGACCCTGTCCAGCGCGCCGACGAGTGCAGTGAAAATATCAGCTGCTGTCGTTGTATCTGTCATCGGCACCAACTCCACGAACTCCTCGGTGACGGTCAATGTGTCATCAACTCCGCGGATGAAAATGGCCAGTTGTGCAACATCTGTAATGTCCGTGCTTTCAT
Source organism: Coregonus suidteri (assembly GCA_036851935.1). Classification (NCBI taxonomy): domain Eukaryota; kingdom Metazoa; phylum Chordata; class Actinopteri; order Salmoniformes; family Salmonidae; genus Coregonus; species Coregonus suidteri. Next base: position 280,173 of record CM072238.1, on the reverse strand, counting down.
CAATTGCAACCGAAAACGCAATAAATGACTTTACTTTTTGCTTCAACTGACTGTCCAAATCCACTGAAAGATCGGAAATCCTGTCTGCAACTGTGTTTCTTGTCAGGCTGATATTTGCAAAAGCCTGGTGCTTTTCAGGGCACACAATCTCTGCTGCCTTCATCATGCATGTTTTTACAAATTCACCCTCACTAAATGGTTTTGAAGCCACTGCGATTTCATTAGCAATGAGGTAGCTAGCACTGATGTCTCGGCTGTGAGTAAACACAGACTGCTGTTTCTTCAGACCCACCAACAGTTCATTCACCTTCTCTCTTCTCCGCTGTCCTTGAAAGTTGTCATATTTGTCGGCATGAAGACTCACATAGTGGCGACGAAGGTTATATTCTTTCAGCACTGCAACATGCTGTGAACACACCAAACATACAGCTTTCCCATTCAATTCCGTGAATAAATAGAAGGATGACAATTTTTCTTGGAACACTCTGCATCTACTTTTCTCTTTTTTGACAGAGACATATTGGGGCAATGAGGGTGCCAAATCACATAATGTTAAAAGTAGAAGCCGTAATAAATATCGCGGGCAAAACAAAGTAGCTCATCCGGACTGGCTGCACTTGCTTGACCTATTTGCTCTGCCCCGGTATAAACAGTTTGCTTGCTTAACACAATTGCTATTGCGCCATCCAGTGGACACAATTGGAACAGCAGTTTATTTTATTGAAAAATTGCAGCTCATTTTTATACTTTACAAAATCATCTCGCGGGCTGGATTAAACCCGTTTGCGGGCCTGATCCGGCCCGTGGGCCGGACGTTTGACACCCCTGATCTAGAGGGACATTCCAGGAGGAATAACATTGTTGTGGCATACCTGAGTCTCCACATGAGACCTGGATGGAGTCTGAGGAGAAAGTTTAAAAAATGATTCCCGAAAAGTTGCAGATGGATCATAGGCAGATTGAGATGTAGCATGCCCACAGGTCTGGAAAACCTGTAACCAGCCCAGGTGACAGACCCAGGCCGATAGTGGTCAGGTGACAGACCCAGGCCGATAGTGGTCAGGTGACAGACCCAGGCCGATAGTAATCACGTTCCTAAGGTTCAACCTGTAACCAGCCCAGGTGACAGACCCAGGCCGATAGTAATCACGTTCCTAAGGTTCAACCTGTAACCAGCCCAGGTGACAGACCCAGGCCGATAGTGGTCAGGTGACAGACCCAGGCCGATAGTAATCAAGTTCCTAAGGTTCAAGGACAAGATGGCTGTTCTGGAGAGAGCCAAGAACTTGAGAGGAACCAACATCTCCCTCAATGAGGACTTCTTGGAAGCTGTGTGCTAGAGGCAGAAATAACTTATCCCAGCTATAAAAGCTGCCAGAGAGCGTCAGGACATTGCTTACATCCAATGCGACAAGCTCATTGTCCACCCTCCCTCCCAAAAGCCTGGGAGGAGTGAGAGAGCCAAGCTTCAGCCCAACATCACATCACATATACACAAACGCATACACAAACACTCACAAGTGCCTGATCGCCTGACTATTAGCCAAACAATGTTTTTTTATTTTTATTTTACAAATGATTTTCTTCAGGAAAGTGCTAAGAATAGCGCATATTAATATATGTAGCCTTAGAAATAAGGTTCATGAAATCAATAACTTGGTAACATCGGATAACATTCATATACTGGCCATCTCAAAAACTCACTTAGATAATTCCTTTGATTATACAGCAGTAGAAATACAAGGATATAACATCTATATAAAAGACAGGAATGCCTATAGGGGAGGTGTTGCTGTATAGGTTCACAGTCAAATTCCTGTAACGCTTAGACAAGATCTCATGTCAAATGTTGTTGAAGTGTTGTGTTTGCAAGTTCACCTGCCTCATCTTAAGCCTTTTCGTTTAGGGTGCTGCTGTAGGCCACCAAGTGCTAACAGTCAGTATTTGGATGATGTGTGTGCAATGCTTGATAGTGGGTGTGATGTTAACAGAGAGGTCTATTTCCTGGGTGATCTGAACATTGACTGGTTAGCAGCTAGCTGTCCTTTCAAGAGGAAGCTTCGAACTGTGACTAATGCCTGTAATATGACCCAGGTTATCACTCAACCAGCTAGAGTGTTTACCAATAGTGTTGATCTGTGACTAATGGCTGTAATATGACCCAGGTTATCACTCAACCAGCTAGAGTGTTTACCAATAGTGTTGATCTGTGACTAATGGCTGTAACATGACCCAGGTTATCACTCAACCAGCTAGAGTGTATACCAATAGTGTTGATCTGTGACTAATGGCTGTAATATGACCCAGGTTATCACTCAACCAGCTAGAGTGTTTACCAATAGTGTTGATCTGTGACTAATGGCTGTAATATGACCCAGGTTATCACTCAACCAGCTAGAGTGTTTACCAATAGTGTTGATCTGTGACTAATGGCTGTAATATGACCCAGGTTATCACTCAACCAGCTAGAGTGTATACCAATAGTGTTGATCTGTGACTAATGGCTGTAATATGACCCAGGTTATCACTCAACCAACTAGAGTGTTATACCAATAGTGTTGATCTGTGACTAATGGCTGTAACATGACCCAGGTTATCACTCAACCAGCTAGAGTGTTTACCAATAGTGTTGATCTGTGACTAATGGCTGTAATATGACCCAGGTTATCACTCAACAGCTAGAGTGTATATACCAATAGTGTTGATCTGTGACTAATGGCTGTAACATGACCCAGGTTATCACTCAACCAGCTAGAGTGTATACCAATAGTGTTGATCTGTGACTAATGGCTGTAATATGACCCAGGTTATCACTCAACCAACTAGAGTGTTTACCAATAGTGTTGATCTGTGACTAATGGCTGTAATATGACCCAGGTTATCACTCAACCAGCTAGAGTGTATATCAATAGTGTTGATCTGTGACTAATGGCTGTAATATGACCCAGGTTTCACTCAACCAGCTAGAGTGTATACCAATAGTGTTGATCTGTGACTAATGGCTGTAATATGACCCAGGTTATCACTCAACCAGCTAGAGTGTATACCAATAGTGTTGATCTGTGACTAATGGCTGTAATATGACCCAGGTTATCACTCAACCAGCTAGAGTGTATACCAATAGTGTTGATCTGTGACTAATGGCTGTAATATGACCCAGGTTATCACTCAACCAGCTAGAGTGTTTACCAATAGTGTTGATCTGTGACTAATGGCTGTAATATGACCCAGGTTATCACTCAACCAGCTAGAGTGTATACCAATAGTGTTGATCTGTGACTAATGGCTGTAATATGACCCAGGTTATCACTCAACCAGCTAGAGTGTTTACCAATAGTGTTGATCTGTGACTAATGGCTGTAATATGACCCAGGTTATCACTCAACCAGCTAGAGTGTTTACCAATAGTGTTGATCTGTGACTAATGGCTGTAATATGACCCAGGTTATCACTCAACCAGCTAGAGTGTTTACCAATAGTGTTGATCTGTGACTAATGGCTGTAATATGACCCAGGTTATCACTCAACCAGCTAGAGTGTTTACCAATAGTGTTGATCTGTGACTAATGGCTGTAATATGACCCAGGTTATCACTCAACCAGCTAGAGTGTATACCAATAGTGTTGATCTGTGACTAATGGCTGTAATATGACCCAGGTTATCACTCAACCAGCTAGAGTGTATACCAATAGTGTTGATCTGTGACTAATGGCTGTAATATGACCCAGGTTATCACTCAACCAGCTAGAGTGTTATACCAATAGTGTTGATCTGTGACTAATGGCTGTAATATGACCCAGGTTATCACTCAACCAGCTAGAGTGTTTACCAATAGTGTTGATCTGTGACTAATGGCTGTAACATGACCCAGGTTATCACTCAACCCAGGTTAGAGTGTATAACCAGATCTAGACTAATGGCTGTAATTTACCAATACTGTTGATAGAGTGTATACCAATAGTGTTTGCTGACTAATGGCTGTAATATGACCCAGGTTATCACTCAACCAGCTAGAGTGTATACCAATAGTGTTGATCTGTGACTAATGGCTGTAACATGACCCAGCTAGAGGTTATCACTCAACCAACTAGAGTGTTTACCAATAGTGTTGATCTGTGACTAATGGCTGTAACAATGACCCAGGTTATCACTCAACCAGCTAGAGTGTTTACCAATAGTGTTGATCTGTGACTAATGGCTGTAATATGACCCAGGTTATCACTCAACCAGCTAGAGTGTTTACCAATAGTGTTGATCTGTGACTAATGGCTGTAACATGACCCAGGTTATCACTCAACCAGCTAGAGTGTATACCAATAGTGTTGATCTGTGACTAATGGCTGTAATATGACCCAGGTTATCACTCAACCAGCTAGAGTGTATACCAATAGTGTTGATCTGTGACTAATGGCTGTAATATGACCCAGGTTATCACTCAAACCAGCTAGAGTGTATACCAATAGTGTTGATCTGTGACTAATGGCTGTAATATGACCCAGGTTATCACTCAACCAGCTAGAGTGTTTACCAATAGTGTTGATCTGTGACTAATGGCTGTAATATGACCCAGGTTATCACTCAACCAGCTAGAGTGTATACCAATAGTGTTGATCTGTGACTAATGGCTGTAACATGACCCAGGTTATCACTCAACCAGCTAGAGTGTTTACCAATAGTGTTGATCTGTGACTAATGGCTGTAATATGACCCAGGTTATCACTCAACCAACTAGAGTGTTTACCAATAGTGTTGATCTGTGACTAATGGCTGTAATATGACCCAGGTTATCACTCAACCAGCTAGAGTGTTTACCAATAGTGTTGATCTGTGACTAATGGCTGTAATATGACCCAGGTTATCACTCAACCAGCTAGAGTGTTCACCAATAGTGTTGATCTGTGACTAATGGCTGTAATATGACCCAGGTTATCACTCAACCAACTAGAGTGTTTACCAATAGTGTTGATCTGTGACTAATGGCTGTAATATGACCCAGGTTATCACTCAACCAGCTAGAGTGTATACCAATAGTGTTGATCTGTGACTAATGGCTGTAATATGACCCAGGTTATCACTCAACCAGCTAGAGTGTTTACCAATAGTGTTGATCTGTGACTAATGGCTGTAACATGACCCAGGTTATCACTCAACCAGCTAGAGTGTATTACCAATAGTGTTGATCTGTGACTAATGGCTGTAATATGACCCAGGTTATCACTCAACCAGCTAGAGTGTTTTACCAATAGTGTTGATCTGTGACTAATGGCTGTAATATGACCCAGGTTATCACTCAACCAGCTAGAGTGTTTACCAATAGTGTTGATCTGTGACTAATGGCTGTAACATGACCCAGGTTATCACTCAACCAGCTAGAGTGTATACCAATAGTGTTGATCTGTGACTAATGGCTGTAACATGACCCAGGTTATCACTCAACCAGCTAGAGTGTATACCAATAGTGTTGATCTGTGACTAATGGCTGTAATATGACCCCAGGTTATCACTCAACCAGCTAGAGTGTTTACCAATAGTGTTGATCTGTGACTAATGGCTGTAATATGACCCAGGTTATCACTCAACCAGCTAGAGTGTATACCAATAGTGTTGATCTGTGACTAATGGCTGTAACATGACCCAGGTTATCACTCAACCAGCTAGAGTGTATACAATAGTGTTGATCTGTGACTAATGGCTGTAATATGACCCAGGTTATCACTCAACCAACTAGAGTGTTTACCAATAGTGTTGATCTGTGACTAATGGCTGTAATATGACCCAGGTTATCACTCAACCAACTAGAGTGTTTACCAATAGTGTTGATCTGTGACTAATGGCTGTAATATGACCCCAGGTTATCACTCAACCAGCTAGAGTGTATACCAATAGTGTTGATCTGTGACTAATGGCTGTAATATGACCCAGGTTATCACTCAACCAGCTAGAGTGTATACCAATAGTGTTGATCTGTGACTAATGGCTGTAATATGACCCAGGTTATCACTCAACCAACTAGAGTGTATACCAATAGTGTTGATCTGTGACTAATGGCTGTAATATGACCCAGGTTATCACTCAACCAGCTAGAGTGTATACCAATAGTGTTGATCTGTGACTAATGGCTGTAATATGACCCAGGTTATCACTCAACCAGCTAGAGTGTATACCAATAGTGTTGATCTGTGACTAATGGCTGTAATATGACCCAGGTTATCACTCAACCAGCTAGAGTGTATACCAATAGTGTTGATCTGTGACTAATGGCTGTAATATGACCCAGGTTATCACTCAAACCAGCTAGAGTGTATACCAATAGTGTTGATCTGTGACTAATGGCTGTAACATGACCCAGGTTATCACTCAACCAGCTAGAGTGTATACCAATAGTGTTGATCTGTGACTAATGGCTGTAATATGACCCAGGTTATCACTCAACCAACTAGAGTGTTTACCAATAGTGTTGATCTGTGACTAATGGCTGTAATATGACCCAGGTTATCACTCAACCAACTAGAGTGTATACCAATAGTGTTGATCTGTGACTAATGGCTGTAACATGACCCAGGTTATCACTCAACCAACTAGAGTGTATACCAATAGTGTTGATCTGTGACTAATGGCTGTAACATGACCCAGGTTATCACTCAACCAGCTAGAGTGTTTACCAATAGTGTTGATCTGTGACTAATGGCTGTAACATGACCCAGGTTATCACTCAACCAACTAGAGTGTATACCAATAGTGTTGATCTGTGACTAATGGCTGTAACATGACCCAGGTTATCACTCAACCAGCTAGAGTGTTTACCAATAGTGTTGATCTGTGACTAATGGCTGTAACATGACCCAGGTTATCACTCAACCAGCTAGAGTGTTTACCAATAGTGTTGATCTGTGACTAATGGCTGTAACATGACCCAGGTTATCACTCAACCAACTAGAGTGTTTACCAATAGTGTTGATCTGTGACTAATGGCTGTAATATGACCCAGGTTATCACTCAACCAACTAGAGTGTTTACCAATAGTGTTGATCTGTGACTAATGGCTGTAATATGACCCAGGTTATCACTCAACCAACTAGAGTGTATACCAATAGTGTTGATCTGTGACTAATGGCTGTAACATGACCCAGGTTATCACTCAACCAACTAGAGTGTTTACCAATAGTGTTGATCTGTGACTAATGGCTGTAATATGACCCAGGTTATCACTCAACCAACTAGTGTTTACCAATAGTGTTGATCTGTGACTAATGGCTGTAACATGACCCAGGTTATCACTCAACCAGCTAGAGTGTATACCAATAGTGTTGATCTGTGACTAATGGCTGTAACATGACCCAGGTTATCACTCAACCAACTAGAGTGTTTACCAATAGTGTTGATCTGTGACTAATGGCTGTAATATGACCCAGGTTATCACTCAACCAACTAGAGTGTTTACCAATAGTGTTGATCTGTGACTAATGGCTGTAATATGACCCAGGTTATCACTCAACCAACTAGTGTTTACCAATAGTGTTGATCTGTGACTAATGGCTGTAACATGACCCAGGTTATCACTCAACCAACTAGAGTGTTTACCAATAGTGTTGATCTGTGACTAATGGCTGTAATATGACCCAGGTTATCACTCAACCAACTAGAGTGTTTATCAATAGTGTTGATCTGTGACTAATGGCTGTAACATGACCCAGGTTATCACTCAACCAACTAGAGTGTTTACCAATAGTGTTGATCTGTGACTAATGGCTGTAACATGACCCAGGTTATCACTCAACCAACTAGAGTGTTTACCAATAGTGTTGATCTGTGACTAATGGCTGTAACATGACCCAGGTTATCACTCAACCAACTAGAATGGCTGTAATATGTTATATCAATAGTGTTGATCTGTGACTAATGGCTGTAATATGACCCAGGTTATCACTCAACCAACTAGAGTGTTTATACCAATAGTGTTGATCTGTGCGACTAATGGCTGTAATATGACCCAGGTTATCACTCAACCACTAGAGTGTTTACCAATAGTGTTGATCTGTGACTAATGGCTGTAATATGACCCAGGTTATCACTCAACCAACTAGAGTGTTTACCAATAGTGTTGATCTGTGACTAATGGCTGTAACATGACCCAGGTTATCACTCAACCAACTAGAGTGTTTACCAATAGTGTTGATCTGTGACTAATGGCTGTAACATGACCCAGGTTATCACTCAACCAACTAGAGTGTTCACCAATAGTGTTGATCTGTGACTAATGGCTGTAACATGACCCAGGTTATCACTCAACCAACTAGAGTGTTCACCAATAGTGTTGATCTGTGACTAATGGCTGTAACATGACCCAGGTTATCACTCAACCAACTAGAGTGTATATCAATAGTGTTGATATGTGACATCCACTTGTATTGATCATAATACAATAAAGGTTGGGCCTAATGTAATTTATAATAGATCATACAAAATGTTTTTTCAGGACTATTTTGTTGAAGATGTAAAACATGTATGCTGGTCTGATGTGTATGAGGAAGTGAATCCAGATGCAGCACTGGAACTATTTGTAAAATTATTCATGCCAATTGTTGACAAGCATGCACCTGTTAAGAAACTAACTAAGAACTGTTAGAGCCCTCTGGATTGATGATGACTTGAAAAGTTGAATGGTTCAAAGAAATGATGCAGAAAACGTGGCCAACAAGTCAGGCTGCTCAGCTGATTGATTACATATTGTCTCAATTGAGACATGTTGTGACTAAACTTAACAAAAAGAAGAAGAAATTACATTAAACACAATGGAAAAATACGTTGGAGTACCTTAAATTATATAATGGGCAGAAAACCCTATTAATCTCTGTTCATTGAAGTTGATGGGTTATTTGTAACAAAACCTTTCAATATTGCCAATCATTTCAATGACTATTTCAATAGTAAAGTGGAAAAACTCAGACATGAAATGACAACATTGAACAGTGAACCATCAAAACTATTGTTATCCATCAATATACAGTACCAGTCAAAAGTTTGGACACACCTACTCATTCCAGGGTTAAGGTTTGGACACGCCTCCTCATTCCAGGGTTAAGGTTTGGACACACCTAGTCATTCCAGGGTTAAGGTTTGGACACACCTAGTCATTCCAGGGTTAAGGTTTGGACACACCTAGTCATTCCAGGGTTAAGGTTTGGACACGCCTCCTCATTCCAGGGTTTTTCCTTATTTTTCCTGTTTTCTACATTGTAGAATAATAGTGAAGACATCAAAACTATGAAATAACACATATGGAATCATGTAGTAAGCAAAAAAGTGTTAAACAAATCAAAATAAATGTTATATTTGAGATTCTTCAAATAGCCACCCTTTGCCTTGATGACAGCTTTGCACACTCTTGGCATTCTCTCAACCAGCTTCACCTGGAATGCTTTTCCAACAGTCTTGAAGGAGTTCCCACGTATGCTGAGCACTTGTTGGCTGCTTTTCCTTCACTCTGCCATCTGACTCATCCCAAACCATCTCAATTGGGTTGAGGTCGGGGGATTGTGGAGGCCAGGTCATCTGATGCAGTACTCCATCACTCTCCTTCTTGGTAAAATAGCCCTTACACAGCCTGGAGGTGTGTTGGGTCATTGTCCTGTGAAAAAAACAAATGATAGTCCCACTAAGCCCAAACCAGATGGGATGGCGTATCACTGCAGAATGCTGTGGTAGCCATGCTGGTTAAGTGTGCCTTGAATTCTAAATAAATCACAGACAGTGTCACCAGCAAAGCACCCCCACACCATCACACCTCCTCCTCCATGCTTCACGGTGGAAACCACACATGCAGAGATCATCCGTTCACTCACACCGCATCTCACAAAGACACGGCGGTTGGAACCAAAAATCTCAAATTTGGACTCCAGACCAAAGGACACATTTCCACCGGTCTAATGTCCATTGCTTGTGTTTCTTGGCTCAAGCAGGTCTCTTCTTCTTATTGGTGTCCTTTAGTAGTGGTTTCTTTGCAGCAAGTCGACCATGAAGGCCTGATTCACACAGTCCCCTCTGAACAGTTGATGTTGAGATGTGTCTGTGACTTGAACTCTGTGAAGCATATATTTGGGCTGCAATTTCTGAGGCTGATAACTCTAATTAACTTATCCTCTGCAGCAGAGGTAACTCTGGGTCTTCCATTCCTTTGGCGGTCCTCATGAGAGCCAGTTTCATCATAGCGCTTGATGGTTTTTTGCGACTGCACTTGAAGAAACTGCATTTTTGCACTTCCTTTGCCCTCTCCTATGATTGTCTGCCTAAAGTTCTTGAAATATTCCGTATTGACTGACCTTCATGTCTTAAAGTCATGATGGACTGTCGTTTCTCTTTGCTTATTTGAGCTGTTCTTGCCATAATATGGACTTGATCTTTTACCAAATAGGGCTATCCTCTGTATATCCTATCTTGTCACAATACAACTAATTGGCTCAAACCCATTAAGAAGGAAAGAAATTCCACGAAATTAACTTTTAACAAGGCACACCTGTTAATTGAAATGCACACTTTTTTGGTTACTATAAACAGTTGAAGTCGGAAGTTTACATACACTTAGGTTGGAGTCATTAAAACTCGTTTTTCAACCACTCCACAAATTTCTTGTTAACAAACTATAGTTTTGGCAAGTCGGTTAGGACATCTACTTTGTGCATGACACAAGTAATTTTTCCAACAATTGTTTACAGACAGATTATTTCACTTATAAATCACTGTATCACAATTCCAGTTGGTCAGAAGTTTACATACACTAAATTGACTGTGCCTTTAAACAGCTTGGAAAATTCCAGAAAATGATGTGATGGCTTTAGAAGCTTCTGATAGGCTAATTGACATCATTTGAGTCAATTGGAGGTGTACCTGTGGATGTATTTCAACGCCTACCTTGAAACTCAGTGCCTCTTTGCTTGACATCATGGGAAAATCAAAAGAAATCAGCCAAGACCTCAGAAAACAAATTGTAGACCTCCACAAGTCTGGTTCATCCTTGGGAGCAAATTCCAAACGCCTGAAGGTACCACGTTCATCTGTACAAACAATAGTACGCAAGTATAAACACCATGGGACCACGCAGCCGTCATACCGCTCAGGAAGGAGACTTGTTCTGTCTCCTAGAGATGAACGTACATTGGTGCGAAAAGTGCAAATCAATCCCAGAACAACAGCAAAGGACCTTGTGAAGATGCTGGAGGAAACAAGGTACAAAAGTATCTATATCCACAGTAAAACGAGTCCTATATCAACATAACCTGAAAGGCCGCTCAGCAAGGAAGAAGCCACTGCTCCAAAACCGCCATAAAAAAGCCAGACTACGGTTTGCAACTGCACATGGGGACAAAGATCGTACTTTTTGGAGAAATGTCCTCTGGTCTGATGAAACAAAAATAGAACTGTTTGGCCATAATGACCATCGTTATGTTTGGAGGAAAAAGGGGGTCCCTTGCAAGCCGAAGAACACCATCCCAACCGTGAAGCACGGGGGTGGCAGCATCATGCTGTGGGGGTGCTTTGCTGCAGGAGGGACTAGTGCACTTCACAAAATAGATGGCATCATGAGGAAGGAAAATTATGTGGATATATTGAAGCAACATCTCAAGACATCAGTCAGGAAGTTAAAGCTTGGTCGCAAATGGGTCTTCCAAATGAACAATGACCCAAGCATACTTCCAAAGTTGTGGCAAAATGGCTTAAGGACAACAAAGTCAGGGTATTGGAGTGGCCATCACAAAGCCCTGACCTCAATCCTATAGAAAATTTGTGGGCAGAACTGAAAAAGCGTGTGCGAGCAATGAGGCCTAC
>CM072238.1:155504-267850 GCA_036851935.1 Coregonus suidteri | reverse complement strand
TTGCATATTTGAAATGTTTACCTGAATTCCTTACCACCACACTACATTTGTTGCTACTATTACAGATTCATTTTAGATATTTTATTTGCATAACAAATTAACAAAATAGTAAAAACCATATTTTATTTTACCTGATTGTCAAAACGTTTTAATTTAATTTAGAGAAATATCATCTATAGTTTTCCTTAAAATGTAAATGTTAATTATATGTATCTTAAACTTGTCGATTGATTGAAGTACTTATGCATCTACAGTCGTTCGTAGTCAAAAGTTTTGAGAATGACACAAGTATTGGTCTTCACAAAGTTCGCTGCTTCAGTGTTATGAGATATTTTTGTCAGATGTTACTATGGTATACTGAAGTATTTCATTTATTAATTTTTTGTTTCACCTTTATTTAACCAGGTAAGCCAGTTGAGAACAAGTTCTCATTTACAACTGCGACCTGGCCAAGATAAAGCAAAGCAGTGCGATAAAAACAACAACACAGAGTTACATATGGGGTAAAACAAAACGTACAGTCAATAACACAATAGAAAATCTATATACAGTGTGTGCAAATGTAGTAAGTTATGGAGATAAGGCAATACCTTCAGGCTCTGATCAGTCCCTACACCCAAACGAGGGCATTGCGTTCATCCACCTCTGGCCTGCTGGCTCCCCTTCCTCTGCGGAAGCATAGTTCCCGCTCAGCCCAGTCCAAAACTGTTTGCTGCTCTGGCACCCCAATGGTGGAACAAGCTCCCTCACGACGCCAGGACAGCGGAATCACTCACCACCTTCCGGAGACATTTGAAACCCCACCTCTTTAAGGAATACCTGGGATAGGATAAAGTAATTGGAAAGTGGTTATCCCACTAGCTATAGGGTGAATGCACCAATTTGTAAGTCGCTCTGGATAAGAGCGTCTGCTAAATGACGTAAATGTGCCCTTGAGCAAGGCACTTAACCCTAATTGCTCCTGTAAGTCGCTCTGGATAAGAGCGTCTGCTAAATGACTAAAATGTAAATGTAAATAAATAGGCCATAGTGCAAAATAATTACAATTTAGTATTAACACTGGAGTGATAGATGTGCAAATAGAGATACTGGGGTGCAAATGAGCAAAATAAATAACCATGTAAATAACAATATGGGGATGAGGTAGTTGGGTGGGCTAATTACAGATGGGCTGTGTACAGGTACATTGATCGGTAAGCTGCTCTGACAACTGATGCTTAAAGTTAGTGAGGGAGATAAGAGTCTCCAGCTTCAGAGATTTTTGCAGTTCGTTCCAGTCATTTGCAGCAGAGAACTGGAAGGAATGGCGGTCAAAGGAGGTGTTGGCTTTGGGGATGACCAGTGAGATATACCTGCTGGAGCGCATACTACGGGTGGGTGTTGCTATGGTGACCAATGAGCTAAGATAAGACAGGGATTTGCCTAGAAGTGATTTATAGATGACCTGGAGCCAGTGGGTTTGGCGACGAATATGTAGTGAGGGCCAGCCAACGAGAGCGTACAGGTCACAATAGTGGGTAGTGTATATGGGGCTTTGGTGACAAAACGGATGGCACTGTGATAGACTACATCCAATTTGCTGAGTAGAGTGTTGGAAGCTATTTTGTAAATGACATCGCCAAAGTCAAGGATCGGCAGGATAGTCAGTTTTACGAGGTATAATTACAAGCATTCCATAAGTGTCAAAGGCTTTTATTGACAATTACATTAAGTTTATGCAAAGAGTCAATATTTGCAGTGTTGACCCTTCTTTTTCAAGACCACTGCAATCCGCCCTGGCATGCTGTCAATTAACTTCTGGGCCACATCCTGACTGATGGCAGCCCATTCTTGCATAATCAATGCTTGGAGTTTGTCAGAATTTGTGGGTTTTTGTTTGTCCACCCACCTCTTAAGGATCGACCACAAGTTCTCAATGGGATTAAGGTCTGGGGAGTTTCCTGGCCATGGACCCAAAATGTCAATGTTTTGCTCCCCGAGCCACTTAGTTATCACTTTTGCCTTATGGCAAGGTGCTCCATCATGCTGGAAAAGGCATTGGTCGTCACCAAACTGTTCTTGGATGGTTGGGAGAAGTTGCTCTCGGAGGATGTGTTGGTACCATTCTTTATTCATGGCTGTGTTCTTAGGCAAAATTGTGAGTGAGCCCACTCCCTTGGCTGAGAAGCAACCCCACACATGAATGGTCTCAGGATGCTTTACTGTTGGCATGACACAGGACTGATGGTAGCGCTCACCTTGTCTTCTCCGGACAAGGTGTTTTCCGGATGCCCTAAACAATCGAAAGGGGATTCATCAGAGAAAATGACTTTACCCAAGTCCTCAGCAGTCCAATCCCTGTACCTTTTGCAGAATATCAGTCTGTCCCTGATGTTTTTCCTGGAGAGAAGTGGCTTCTTTGCTGCCCTTCTTGACACCAGGCCATCCTCCAAAAGTCTTCGCCTCACTGTACGTGCAGATGCACTCACATCTGCCTGCTGCCATTCCTGAGCAAGTTCTGCACTGGTGGTGCTCCGATCCCGCAGCTGAATCAACTTTAGTAGACGGTCCTGGCGCTTGCTGGATTTTCTTGGGCGCACTGACGCCTTCTTCACAACAATTTAACCTCTCTCCTTGAAGTTCTTGATGATCCGATAAAAGGTTGATTTAGGTGCAATCTTACTAGCAGCAATATCCTTGCCTGTGAAGCCCTTTTTTGTGCAAAGCAATGATGACGGCACGTGTTTCCTTGCAGTTAACCATGGTTAAGAGAGGAAGAACAATGATTTCAAGCCCCCCCTCCTTTTAAAGCTTCCAGTCTGTTATTCTAACTCAATCAGCATGACAGAGTGATCTCCAGCCTTGTCCTCGTCAACACTCTCACCTGTGTTAACGAGAGAATCACTGATATGATGGCAGCTGGTCCTTTTGTGGCAGGGCTGAAATGCAGGGGACATGTTTTTGGGGGATTGCACATAGGTTGGTCTAGTTCTTGTGGCAGTTTATTTGGCGACCCTAGCCGGCTGGACTGACCACCTGGCAGTCAAACCTGGGTTGTCAGGGACTTGAGAAAGAAGCTGTTTTTCAGTCTCTCGGTCCCAGCTTTGATGCACCTGTACTGACCTCGCCTTCTGGGTGATAGCTTGGTGAATAGGCCGTGGCTCGGGTGGCTGTTGTCCTTGATGATCTTTTGGCCTTCCTGTGACATCGGGTGCTGTAGGTGTCCTGGAGGGCAGGTAGTTTGCCCCCGGTGATGGTTTGGGCAGACCGCACCACCCTCTGGAGAGCCCTGCGGTTGCGGGTGGTGCAGTTGCCATACCAGGCGGTGATACAGCCTGAAAGGATGCTCTCAATTGTTCATCTGTAAAAGTTTGTGAGGGTTTTAGGTGCCAAGACTAATTTCTTCAGCCTCCTGAGGTTGAAGAGGCACTGTTGCGCCTTCTTCACCACACTGTCTGTGTGGGTGGACCATTTCAGATCGTCAGTGACGTGTACACCGAGGAACCTGAAGCTTTCCACCTTCTCCACTGCGGTCCAGTCGGTGTGGATAGGGGCGTGCTCCCTCTGCTGTTTCCTGAAGTCCATGATCAGCTCCTTTGTTTTGTTGATGTTGAATGAGAGATTATTTTCCTGGCACCACACTCCCAGGGCCCTCACCTCCTCCCTGTAGGCTGTCTCATCATTGTTGGTAATTAGGCCTACTACTGTTGTGTCGTCTGCAAACTTGATGATTGAGTTGGAGGCGTGTGTGGCCACGCAGTCATGGGTGAACAGGGAGTACAGGAGGGGGCTGAGCATGCACCCTTGTGGGGCCCCTCTATTGAGGATCAGCGAAGTGGAGGTGTTCACCACCTGGTGGCGGCCCGTCAGGAAGTCCAGGACCCAGTTGTACAGGGCAGGGTTCAGACCCAGGGCCCCAAGCTTGATGATGAGCTTGGAGGGTACTATGGTGTTGAATGCTGAGCTATAGTCAATGAACAGCATTCTTACATAGGTATTCCTCTTGTCCAGATGGGATAGGGCAGTGTGCAGTGCGATGGCAATTGCATCGTCTGTGGATCTATTGGGGCGGTAAGCAAATTGAAGTGGGTCTAGGGTGACAGGTAAGGTAGAGGTGATATGATCCTTAACTAGCCTCTCAAAGCACTTCATGATAACAGAAGTGAGTGGTGAGCGATAGTCATTTTACCTTTGCTTTCTTGTGTACAGGAACGATGGTGGACATCTTGAAGCATGTGGGGACAGCAGACTGGGATAGGGAGAGATTAAATATGTCCGTAAACACACCAGCCAGCTGGTCTGTGCATTCTCTGAGGACCCGGCTAGGGATGCCGTCTGGGCCGGCAGCCTTGCGGGGGTTAACACGCTTAAATGTCTTACTCATGTCGTCCATGGAGAAGGAGAGCCCACAGTCCTTGGTAGTGGCCCGCATCGGTGGCACTGTGTTATCCTCAAAGCGGGCGAAGAAGGTGTTTAGCTTGTCCGAAAGCAAGACTTCGGTGTGGCTGGTTTTCCCTTTGTTGTCCGTGAATATCTGTAGACCCATGGTTAAATACGGTGGTTCGCCCTTTCAGTTTTGTGCGAATGCTGCCATCTATCCACGGTTTCTGCTTTGGGTAGGTTTTAATAGTCACAGTGGGTACAACATCTCCTATACACTTCCTGATGAACTCAGTGACCGTATCCGTGTATTCGTCTATGTTATTCTCAGAGGCTACCTGGAACATCTCACCAGTATATCTCACTGGTCATCCCCAAAGCCAACACCTCCTTTGGCTGCCATTCCTTCCAGTTCTCTGCTGCCAATGACTGGAACGAACTGCAAAAATCTCTGAAGCTGGAGACTCTTATCTCCCTCACTAACTTTAAGCGTCAGTTGTCAGAGAAGCTTACGGATCACTGCACCTGTACACAGCCATTCTGAAATTAGCCCACCCAACTACCTCATCCCCATATTGTTATTTATTTTGCTCATTTGCACCCCAGTATCTCTATTTGCACATCATCTTTTGCTCATCTATCATTCCAGTGTTAATACGAAATTGTAACTATTTTGCACTATAGCCTATTTATTGCCTTACCTCATAACTTTTACATTTGTATGTATACATTTAGCAGACGCTCTATTTAGAGCCAATTGTGCAAGTTCTCCCACTTAAAAATAGAGAGAGGCCTGTAATTAGTGGTACTGGGTTAGTGGGAATCAGATTTTACTATTCCATGTAGACCCTGTGATTGTTTGGCAGATTACGCCATGTACTCATTTTAGTCATATGCAGACGCTCTTTATCCCTGCTTACAGTTAGTGAATACATATATTATTTTTTTTATACTGGCCCCCCTGGGACGATGCAACCCTGGCATTGCAAACGCCATGCTCTATCAACTGAGCTACATCCCTGCCGGCCATTCCCTCCCCTATCCTGGACGACGCTGGGCCAATTGTGCGCCGCCCATGAGTCTCCCAGTCGCGGCCGGCTGCGACAGAGCCTGGATTCGAACCAGGATCTCTAGTGGCACAGTTAGCACTGCAATGCAGTGCCTTAGACCACTGCATTACTACATTCGCACACACTGTATATATATTTTCTGTTTGTATTTTTGACTTTATGTTTTGTTTACCCCATATGTAACTCTGTGTTGTTGTTGTTTTTATCGCACTGCTTTGCTTTATCTTGGCCAGGTCGCAGTTGTAAATGAGAACTTGTTCTCAACTGGCTTACCTGGTTAAATAAAGGTACAAAAAAAAAATATATATATATACAGTGGGGGAAAAAAAGTATTTAGTCAGCCACATATTGTGCAAGTTCTCCCACTTAAAAAGATGAGAGAGGCCTGTAATTTTCATCATAGGTACACGTCAACTATGACAGACAAATTGAGAAAATGTTTTCCAGAAAATCACATTGTAGGATTTTTAATGAATTTATTTGCAAATTATGGTGGAAAATAAGTATTTGGTCACCTACAAACAAGCAAGATTTCTGGCTCTCACAGACCTGTAACTTCTTCTTTAAGAGGCTCCTCTGTCCTCCTCTCGTTACCTGTATTAATGGCACCTGTTTGAACTTGTTATCAGTATAAAAGACACCTGTCCACAACCTCAAACAGTCACACTCAAAAACTCCACTATGGCCAAGACCAAAGAGCTGTCAAAGGACACCTGAAACAAAATTGTAGACCTGCACCAGGCTGGGAAGACTGAATCTGCAATAGGTAAGCAGCTTGGTTGTAAGAAATCAACTGTGGGAGCAATTATTAGGAAATGGAAGACATACAAGACCACTGATAATCTCCCTCGATCTGGGGCTCCACGCAAGATCTCACCCCGTGGGGTCAAAATGATCACAAGAACGGTGAGCAAAAATCCCAGAACCACACGGGGGGACCTAGTGAATGACCTGCAGAGAGCTGGGACCAAAGTAACAAAGCCTACCATCAGTAACACACTACGCCGCCAGGGACTCAAATCCTGCAGTGCCAGACGTGTCCCCCTGCTTAAGCCAGTACATGTCCAGGCCCGT
Organism: Coregonus suidteri; assembly: GCA_036851935.1. Classification (NCBI taxonomy): domain Eukaryota; kingdom Metazoa; phylum Chordata; class Actinopteri; order Salmoniformes; family Salmonidae; genus Coregonus; species Coregonus suidteri. The sequence continues at coordinate 261,347 of CM072238.1, read as the reverse complement.
CTGAAGTTTGCTAGAGTGCATTTGGATGATCCAGAAGAGGATTGGGAGAATGTCATATGGTCAGATGAAACCAAAATATAACTTTTTGGTAAAAACTCAACTCGTCGTGTTTGGAGGACAAAGAATGCTGAGTTGCATCCAAAGAACACCATACCTACTGTGAAGCATGGGGGTGGAAACATCATGCTTTGGGGCTGTTTTTCTGCAAAGGGACCAGGACGACTGATCCGTGTAAAGGAAAGAATGAATGGGGCCATGTATCGTGAGATTTTGAGTGAAAACCTCCTTCCATCAGCAAGGGCATTGAAGATGAAACGTGGCTGGGTCTTTCAGCATGACAATGATCCCAAACACACCGCCCGGGCAACGAAGGAGTGGCTTCAAAAGAAGCATTTCAAGGTCCTGGAGTGGCCTAGCCAGTCTCCAGATCTCAACCCCATAGAAAATCTTTGGAGGGAGTTGAAAGTCTGTGTTGCCCAGCGACAGCCCCAAAACATCACTGCTCTAGAGGAGATCTGCATGGAGGAATGGGCCAAAATACCAGCAACAGTGTGTGAAAACCTTGTGAAGACTCACAGAAAACGTTTGACCTGTGTCATTGCCAACAAAGGGTATATAACAAAGTATTGAGAAACTTTTGTTATTGACCAAATACTTATTTTCCACCATAATTTGCAAATAAATTCATAAAAAATCCTACAATGTGATTTTCTGAATTTGTTTTCCTCATTTTGTCTGTCATAGTTGACGTGTACCTATGATGAAAATTACAGGCCTCTCTCATCTTGTTAAGTGGGAGAACTTGCACAATTGGTGGCTGACTAAATACTTTTTTTCCCCACTGTATATATCCCAGTCCGCGTGATCAAAACAATCTTGAAGCATGGATTCTGATTGGTCAGACCAGCGATGAATAATCCTTAGCACGGATACATCCTCTTTGAGTTTCTGCCTATAGGAAGGGAGGAGCAAAATGGAGTCATGATCAGATTTGTAGGCATTTCGAAAAGCTGAGTAGCAGTGGTCTAATGTTTTCTCAGAGCGAGTGCTACAGTCAATGTGTTGGTAGAACTTAGAACAGCAGTAGAGCACAGTACAGTACAGTATAGTTCAGGACAGTAGAGTAGGGTACAGCAGAGTAGGAGTAGGGTACAGTAGAGTAGGGTACAGCAGAGTAGGGTACAGTAGGGTACAGTAGAGTAGGGTACAGCAGAGTAGGGTAGGGTAGGGTACAGTAGGGTACAGCAGAGTAGGGTACAGCAGAGTAGAGTAGGGTACAGTAGAGTAGGGTACAGTAGAGTAGGGTACAGTAGAGTAGGGTACAGCAGAGTAGGGTAGGGTACAGCAGAGTAGGGTACAGCAGAGTAGGGTACAGCAGAGTAGTAGGGTACAGCAGAGTAGGGTACAGCAGAGTAGGGTAGGGTACAGCAGAGTAGGGTACAGCAGAGTAGAGTAGGGTACAGCAGAGTAGGGTACAGCAGAGTAGGGTACAGCAGAGTAGAGTAGAGTAGGGTACAGCAGAGTAGGGTAGGGTAGAGTAGGGTACAGCAGAGTAGGGTAGGGTACAGCAGGGTAGAGTAGGGTACAGTAGAGTAGGGTAGGGTACAGTAGAGTAGGGTACAGCAGAGTAGGGTAGGGTACAGCAGAGTAGGGTAGGGTACAGTAGGGTAGGGTACAGTAGGGTACAGTAGGGTACAGTAGAGTAGGGTAGAGTAGGGTACAGTAGGGTAGAGTAGGGTACAGTAGAGTAGGGTACAGTAGGGTAGGGTACAGTAGAGTAGAGTAGGGTACAGTAGGGTACAGTAGAGTAGGGTACAGTAGAGTAGGGTAGGGTAGAGTAGAGTAGGGTAGAGTAGAGTAGAGTAGGGTACAGTAGCGTAGGGTACAGCAGAGGGTAGAGTAGGGTACAGTAGAGTAGGGTACAGCAGAGTAGGGTACAGTAGAGTAGAGTAGGGTACAGTAGAGTAGGGTACAGTAGAGTAGGGTACAGCAGAGTAGGGTACAGTAGAGTAGAGTACAGTAGGGTAGAGTAGAGTACAGTAGGGTAGAGTAGAGTAGAGTAGGGTACAGTAGAGTAGGGTACAGCAGAGTAGGGTACAGCAGAGTACAGTAGAGTAGGGTACAGTAGAGTAGGGTACAGCAGAGTAGAGTAGAGTAGGGTACAGTAGAGTAGGGTACAGCAGAGTAGAGTAGGGTACAGCAGGGTAGGGTAGGGTTAGGGTACAGTAGAGTAGGGTACAGCAGAGTAGGTACAGTAGAGTAGAGTACAGTAGTAGAGTAGAGTACAGTAGAGTAGAGGAGTACAGGTACAGTAAGTAGTAGAGTAGGGTACAGTAGAGTAGGGTACAGTAGAGTAGGGTACAGTAGAGTAGGGTACAGTAGAGTAGGGTACAGTAGAGTAGGGTACAGTAGAGTAGAGTAGGGTACAGTAGAGTAGTACAGTAGAGTAGGGTACAGTAGAGTAGGGTACAGCAGAGTAGGTACAGTAGAGTAGAGTACAGTAGAGTAGGGTACAGCAGAGTAGGGTACAGTAGAGTAGGGTACAGTAGAGTAGGGTACAGTAGGAGTAGTAGGTACAGTAGGGTAGGGTACAGTAGAGTAGAGTACAGTAGAGTAGGGTACAGTAGAGTAGGGTACAGTACAGTAGAGTATGGTACAGTAGAGTAGGGTACAGTAGAGTAGGGTAGGGTACAGTAGAGTAGGGTACAGTAGAGTAGGGTACAGCAGAGTAGGGTACAGTAGGAGAGTAGGGTAGGGTAGGGTACAGTAGAGTAGGGTACAGTAGAGTAGAGTACAGTAGAGTAGGGTACAGTAGAGTAGGGTACAGTAGAGTAGGGTACAGTAGAGTAGGGTACAGTAGAGTAGGTACAGTAGGGTAGAGTAGAGTACAGTAGGGTACCCTACTCAGTAGAGTAGGGTACAGTACTGTAGGGTACCCTACTGTACAGCAGAGTAGGGTACAGTAGAGTACTGTACCCTAGAGTAGAGTGTACCTAGGGTAGAGTAGGGTACTCTACTCTGCTGTACAGTAGAGTAGGGTACAGTAGAGTACCCTACCCAGACTCTGCTGTAGAGTACTCTGCTGTACCCTACTCTACTGGTACCCTACCCTACTGTACAGTACCCTACTCTACTGTAGAGTAGGGTACAGTACCCTAGGGTACTCTACAGTAGAGTAGGGTACTCTAGCTGTACCAGGGTACCCTACTGTAGAGTAGAGTACCCTACAGTACTGTAGGGTACAGTACTCTACTGTACCCTACCCTACTCTACCTACTGTACCCTACTCTACTGTACCCTAGGGTACAGTAGAGTAGGGTACCAGAGTACTGTACAGTACCCTACAGTGTACCAGACCCTACTCTACTGTAGAGTAGAGTACTGTAGAGTAGGGTAACAGTAGAGTAGGGTAGAGTAGGGTCTAGTACCCTACCCTACTGTAGGGTAGACCCTAGTACAGTAGAGTAGACCCTAGAGTAGGGTAGTAGAGTACTCTACAGTACCCAGGGTACCCTACTGTAGAGTACCATAGAGTAGGTACAGTAGAGTAGGGTAGTAGAGTAGGGTACTCTACTAGGGTACAGTAGAGTACTGTACCCTACTCTAGGGTACCCTAGTCTACTGTACCCTAGTACAGTAGGTAGAGTAGGGTCTACTGTACAGTAAGGTAGAGTACTGTACAGTAGAGTACTCTACTGTACCCTAGAGTACTGTACCCTACCCTACAGTAGACTAGGGTACAGTAGAGTACTGTACAGTAGAGTAGGGTACCCTACCCTACTGTACCATAGAGTACTGTACCCTAGAGTAGAGTAGGGTACAGTAGAGTACTAGGGTACTGTACCCTAGGGTAGAGTAGGGTAGGGTACAGTAGAGTAGGGTACAGTAGAGTAGGGTACAGTAGGGTACAGTAAGTAGGGTACAGTAGAGTAGGGTACAGTAGAGTAGGTAGGGTAGGGTACAGTAGAGTAGGGTAGAGTAGTAGTAGTAGTACAGTAGTAGGGTACAGCAGTAGTAGGGTACAGTAGAGTAGGAGTAGGGTACAGCAGAGTAGGGTACAGCAGAGTACAGTAGAGTAGGGTAGTAGAGTAGGGTACAGTAGAGTAGGGTACAGCAGAGTAGAGTAGAGTAGAGTAGGGTACAGCAGAGTAGGGTACACAGGTAGAGTAGAGTAGGAGTACAGTAGAGTAGAGTAGAGTAGGGTAGCAGTAGGGTAGAGTACAGTAGAGTAGAGCACAGAGTAGAGTAGTAGAGTAGAGTAGGGTACAGCAGAGTAGGGTACAGTAGAGTAGGGTAGAGTAGAGTAGCAGCAGAGTAGGGTACAGCAGAGTAGGGTACAGTAGAGTAGGGTACAGTAGTAGGGTAGAGCACAGTAGAGTAGAGCACATTATAGATGTCTACAGTGGCTTGCGAATGTATTCAACCCCCTTGGCATTTTTCCTAATTTGTTGCCTTACAACCTGGAATAAAAATGTATTTAGGGGGCTTTGTATCATTTGATTTACACAACATGCCTACCATTTTGAAGATGCAAAATATTTGTTATTGTGAAACAAACAAGAAATAAGACAGAAAAACAGAAAACTTGAGCATGCTTAACTATTCACCCCCCCAAAGTCAATACTTTGTAGAGCCACCCTTTGCAGCAATTACAGCTGCAAGTCTCTTGGGGTATGTCTCTATAAGCTTGGCACATCTAGCCACTGGGATTTTTGCCCATTCTTCAAGGCAAAACTGCTCCAGCTCCTTCAAGTTGGATGGGTTCCGCTGGTGTACAGCAATCTTTAAGTCATACCACAGATTCTCAATTGGATTGAGGTCTGGGCTTTTACTAGGCCATTCCAAGACATTTAAATGTTTCCCCTTAAACCACTCAAGTGTTGCTTTAGCAGTATGCTTACGGTCATTGTCCTGCTGGAAGGTGAACCCCCGTCCCAGTCTGAAATCTCTGGAAGACTGAAACAGGTTTCCCTCAAGAATTTCCCTGTATTTAGCGCCATCCATCATTCCTTCAATTCTGACCAGTTTCCCAGTCCCTGCCGATGAAAAACATCCCCACAGCATGATGCTGCCACCACCATGCTTCACTGTGGGGATGGTGTTCTCGGGGTGATTAGAGGTGTTGGGTTTGCGCCAGACATAGCGTTTTTCTTGATGGCCAAAAAGCTCAGTTTTATTCTCATCTGACCAGAGTACCTTCTTCCATATGTTTGGGGAGTCTCCCACATGCCTTTTGGCGAACACCAAATGTGTTTGCTTATTTTTTTCCTTAAGCAATGTTTTTTTTCTGGCCACTCTTCCGTAAAGCCCATCTCTGTGGAGTGTACTGCTTAAAGTGGTCCTATGGACAGATACTCCAATCTCCGTTGTGGAGCTTTGCAGCTCCTTCAAGGTTATCTTTGGTCTCTTTGTTGCCTTTCTGATTAATGCCCTCCTTGCCTGGTCTGTGAGTTTTGGTGGGCGGCCCTCTCTTGGCAGGTTTGTTGTGGTGGCATATTCTTTCAATTTTTTTATAATGGATTTAATGGTGTAAGGCAGGTCTTCACTAGACATCACTGGCAACAACGTCACCTATTTCCCCCTTCTGATAACCAGGTGGCGAATCGCATCTCTGCATGTCTGGCAGACATATCAGTATGGATGACGGATCACCACCTCAAGCTGAACCTTGGCAAGACGGAGCTGCTCTTCCTCCCGGGGAAGGACTGCCCGTTCCATGATCTCGCCATCACGGTTGACAACTCCGTTGTGTCCTCCTCCCAGAGTGCGAAGAGCCTTGGCGTGACCCTGGACAACACCCTGTCGTTCTCCGCTAACATCAAGGCGGTGACCCGATCCTGTAGGTTCATGCTCTACAACATTCGGAGAGTACGACCCTGCCTTACACAGGAAGCGGCACAGGTCCTAATCCAGGCACTTGTCATCTCCCGTCTGGATTACTGCAACTCGCTGTTGGCTGGGCTCCCTGCCTGTGCCATTAAACCCCTACAACTCATCCAGAATGCCGCAGCCCGTCTGGTGTTCAACCTTCCCAAGTTCTCTCACGTCACCCCGCTCCTCCGCACACTCCACTGGCTTCCAGTTGAAGCTCGCATCTGTTACAAGACCATGGTGCTTGCCTATGGAGCTGTGAGGGGAACGGCACCTCCGTACCTTCAGGCTCTGATCAGTCCCTACACCCAAACGAGGGCATTGCGTTCATCCACCTCTGGCCTGCTGGCTCCCCTTCCTCTGCGGAAGCATAGTTCCCGCTCAGCCCATTCAAAACTGTTCGCTGCTCTGGCACCCCAATGGTGGAACAAGCTCCCTCACGATTCCAGGACAGCGGAGTCACTCACCACCTTCCGGAGACATTTGAAACCCCACCTCTTTAAGGAATACCTGGGATAGGCTAAAGTAATCCTTCTACCCCCCCCCCCCCAAAAAAAACACAAAAAAAATAAAAACAATTGTAAAGTGGTTATGCCACTGGCTATAAGGTGAATGCACCAATTTGTAAGTCGCTCTGGATAAGAGCGTCTGCTAAATGACGTAAATGTAAATGTAAATGTATGGGCACAAACCCACCGTCGCTGGACCAGACAGGACTGGCAAAAAGTGCTCTTCACTGACGAGTCACGGTTTTGTCTCACCAGGGGTGATGGTCGGATTCGCGTTTATCGTCGAAGGAATGAGCGTTACACCGAGGCATGTACTCTGGAGCGGGATCGATTTGGAGTTGGAGGGTCCGTCACAGCATCATCGGACTGAGCTTGTTGTCATTGCAGGCAATCTCAACGCTGTGCGTTACAGGGAAGACATCCTCCTCCCTCATGTGGTACCCTTCCTGCAGGCTCATCCTGACATGACCCTCCAGCATGACAATGCCACCAGCCATACTGCTAGTTCTGTGCGTGATTTCCTGCAAGACAGGAATGTCAGCTATATACAGGGAGTACCAGTACCAGATCAATGTGGAGCTATATACAGGGAGTACCAGTACCAGATCAATGTGGAGCTATATACAGGGAGTACCAGTACCAGATCAATGTGGAGCTATATACAGGAAGTACCAGATCAATGTGGAGCTATATACAGGGAGTACCAGTACCAGATCAATGTGGAGCTATATACAGGGAGTACCAGTACCAGATCAATGTGGAGCTATATACAGGAAGTACCAGTACCATATCATTGTGGAGCTATATACAGGGAGTACCAGTACCAGATCAATGTGGAGCTATATACAGGGAGTACCAGTACCAGATCAATGTGGAGCTATATACAGGGAGTACCAGTACCAGATCAATGTGGAGCTATATACAGGGAGTACCAGTACCAGATCAATGTGGAGCTATATACAGGGAGTACCAGTACCAGATCAATGTGGAGCTATATACAGGGAGTACCAGTACCAGATCAATGTGGAGCTATATACAGGGAGTACCAGATCAATGTGGAACTATATACAGGGAGTACCAGATCAATGTGGAACTATATACAGGGAGTACCAGATCAATGTGGAGCTATATACAGGGAGTACCAGATCAATGTGGAACTATATACAGGGAGTACCAGTACTAGATCAATGTGGAGCTATATACAGGGAGTACCAGTACCAGATCAATGTGGAGCTATATACAGGGAATACCAGTACCAGATCAATGTGGAGCTATATACAGGAAGTACCAGTACCAGATCAATGTGGAGCTATATACAGGGAGTACCAGTACCAGATCAATGTGGAGCTATATACAGGGAGTACCAGTACCAGATCAATGTGCAGCTATATACAGGGAGTACCAGTACCAGATCAATGTGGAGCTATTTACAGGGAGTACCAGTACCAGATCAATGTGGAGCTATATACAGGGAGTACCAGTACCAGATCAATGTGGAGCTATATACAGGGAGTACCAGATCAATGTGGAACTATATACAGGGAGTACCAGTACCAGATCAATGTGGAGCTATATACAGGGAGTACCAGTACCAGATCAATGTGGAGCTATATACAGGGAGTACCAGATCAATGTGGAACTATATACAGGGAGTACCAGTACCAGATCAATGTGGAGCTATATACAGGGAGTACCAGATCAATGTGGAACTATATACAGGGAGTACCAGTACCAGATCAATGTGGAGCTATATACAGGAAGTACCAGATCAATGTGGAACTATATACAGGGAGTACCAGTACTAGATCAATGTGGAGCTATATACAGGGAGTACCAGTACCAGATCAATGTGGAGCTATATACAGGGAGTACCAGTACCAGATCAATGTGGAGCTATATACAGGAAGTACCAGTACCAGATCAATGTGGAGCTATATACAGGAAGTACCAGATCAATGAGGAACTATATACAGGGAGTAGTAGTACCAGATCAATGTGGAGCTATATACAGGGAGTACCAGTACCAGATCAATGTGGAGCTATATACAGGGAGTACCAGTACCAGATCAATGTGGAGCTATATACAGGGAGTACCAGATCAATGTGGAACTATATACAGGGAGTACCAGTACTAGATCAATGTGGAGCTATATACAGGGAGTACCAGATCAATGTGGAACTATATACAGGGAGTACCAGTACTAGATCAATGTGGAGCTATATACAGGGAGTACCAGTACCAGATCAATGTGGAGCTATATACAGGGAGTACCAGTACCAGATCAATGTGGAGCTATATACAGGAAGTACCAGTACCAGATCAATGTGGAGCTATATACAGGGAGTACCAGTACCAGATCAATGTGGAGCTATATACAGGGAGTACCAGTACCAGATCAATGTGCAGCTATATACAGGGAGTACCAGTACCAGATCAATGTGGAGCTATTTACAGGGAGTACCAGATCAATGTGGAACTATATACAGGGAGTACCAGTACCAGATCAATGTGGAGCTATATACAGGGAGTACCAGTACCAGATCAATGTGGAGCTATATATACAGGGAGTACCAGATCAATGTGGACCTATATACAGGGAGTACCAGTACCAGATCAATGTGGAGCTATATACAGGAAGTACCAGATCAATGTGGAACTATATACAGGGAGTACCAGTACTAGATCAATGTGGAGCTATATACAGGGAGTACCAGTACCAGATCAATGTGGAGCTATATACAGGAAGTACCAGTACCAGATCAATGTGGAGCTATATACAGGAAGTACCAGATCAATGAGGAACTATATACAGGGAGTACCAGTACCAGATCAATGTGGAGCTATATACAGGGAGTACCAGTACCAGATCAATGTGGAGCTATATACAGGGAGTACCAGTACCAGATCAATGTGGAGCTATATACAGGGAGTACCAGTACCAGATCAATGTGGAGCTATATACAGGGAGTACCAGTACCAGATCAATGTGGAGCTATATACAGGGAATACCAGTACCAGATCAATGTGGAGCTATATACAGGGAGTACCAGATCAATGTGGAACTATATACAGGGAGTACCAGTACCAGATCAATGTGGAGCTATATACAGGGAGTACCAGATCAATGTGGAGCTATATACAGGGAGTACCAGTACCAGATCAATGTGGAACTATATACAGGGAGTACCAGTACCAGATCAATGTGGAGCTATATACAGGGAGTACCAGTACCAGATCAATGTGGAGCTATATACAGGGAGTACCAGTACCAGATCAATGTGGAGCTATATACAGGAAGTACCAAATCAATGTGGAGCTATATACAGGGAGTACCAGTACCAGATCAATGTGTAGCTATATACAGGGAGTACCAGTACCAGATCAATGTGGAGCTATATACAGGGAGTACCAGATCAATGTGGAGCTATATACAGGGAGTACCAGTACCAGATCAATGTGGAACTATATACAGGGAGTACCAGAACCAGATCAATGTGGAGCTATATACAGGAAGTACCAGATCAATTTGGAACTATATACAGGGAGTACCAGTACCAGATCAATGTGGAGCTATATACAGGGAGTACCAGATCAATGTGGAACTATATACAGGGAGTACCAGTACCAGATCAATGTGGAACTATATACAGGGAGTACCAGTACCAGATCAATGTGGAGCTATATACAGGGAGTACCAGTACCAAATCAATGTGGAACTATATACAGGGAGTACCAGTACCAGATCAATGTGGAGCTATATACAGGAAGTACCAGATCAATGTGGAACTATATACAGGGAGTACCATTACCAGATCAATGTGGAGCTATATACAGGGAGTACCAGTACCAGATCAATGTGGAGCTATATACAGGAAGTACCAGTACCAGATCAATGTGCAGCTATATACAGGAAGTACCAGATCAATGTGGAACTATATACAGGGAGTACCAGTACCAGATCAATGTGGAGCTATATACAGGGAGTACCAGTACCAGATCAATGTGGAGCTATATACAGGGAGTACCAGTACCAGATCAATGTGGAGCTATATACAGGGAGTACCAGTACCAGATCAATGTGGAGCTATATACAGGAAGTTCCAGTACCAGATCAATGTGGAACTATATACAGGGAGTACCAGTACCAGATCAATGTGCAGTGGTATGAGGTTTGAGGTAGATACACTGTATATACAGCAGTATGTGGACACCCATTCAAATTAGTGGATTCGGCTATTTCTGCCACACCCATCGCTGACAGGTACAAAATCGAGCACACAGCCATGCAATCTCCATAGACAAACATTGTCAGTAGAATGGCCTTACTGAAGAGCTCAGTGACTTTCAATGTGGCACCGTCATAGGATGCCACCTTTCCAACAAGTCAGTTCATGAAATGTCTGCCCTGCTAGAGCTGCCCCGGTCAACTGTAAGTACTGTTATTGTGAAGTGGTCCTCTGTAGCTCAATTGGTAGAGCACGGCGCTTGTAACGCCAGGGTAGTGGGTTCGATCCCCGGGACCACCCATACGTAAAAATGTATGCACACATGACTGTAAGTCGCTTTGGATAAAAGCGTCTACTAAATGGCATATTATTATATTATTATTAAGTGGAAACGTCTGGGAGCAACAACGACTCAGCCGCGAAGTGGTAGGCCACACAAGCTCACAGAACAGGTCCAGCGCTTAAAAAATAGTCTGTCCTCGGTTGCAACACTCACTACTGAGTTCCAAACTGCCTCTGGAAGCAACGTCAGCACAATAACTGTTTGTCGGGAGCTTCATGAAATGGGTTTCCATGGCCGAGCAGCCGCACACAAGACTAAGATCACCATGAACAATGCCAAGCGTTGGCTGGAGTGGTGTAAAGCTCACCGCCAATGGACTGGAAACACTTCCTCTGGTGTGATGAATCACGCTTCACCATCTGGCAGTCCGACAGACTAATTTGGGTTTGGTGGATGCCAGGAGAACGCTACCTGCCCCAATGCATAGTGCCAACTGTAAAGTTTGGTGGAGGAGGAATAATGGTCTGGGGCTGTTTTTCATGGTACGGGCTAGGCCCCTTAGTTCCAGTGGAGGGAAATCTTAACGCTACAGCATACAATGACATTCTAGATGATTCTGTGCTTCCAACTTTGTGGCAACAGATTGGGGAAGGCCCTTTCCTGTTTCAGCATGACAATGCCCCCGTGCACAAAGTGAGGTCCATACAGAAATGGTTTGTCGAGATTGGTGTGGAAGAACTTGACTGGCTTGCACAGACCTTGACCTCAACCCCATCAAACACTTTTGGGATGAATTGGAACGTCGACTGCGAGCCAGGCCTAATCGCCCAACATCTGTGCCCAACCTCACTAATGCTCTTATGGCTGAATGGAAGCAAGTCCAACATCTAGTGGAAAGTCTTCCCAGAAGAGTGGAGGCTGTTATAGCAGCAAAGGGGGGACCAACTCCAGATTAATGCCCATGATTTTGGAATGAGATGTTCGACGAGCAGGTGTCCACATACTTTTGGTCATGTAGTGTATGTACATGAACGCAGGGTAAAGTGACAAGGCATCAGGATAGATAATAATAAGGTATTTGAGGTAGATATGTACATGAAGGCAGGGTAAAGTGACTAGGCATCAGGATAGATAATAATAAGGTATTTGAGGTAGATATGTACATGAAGGCAGGGTAAAGTGACTAGGCATCAGGATAGAAAATAATAAGGTATTTGAGGTAGATATATACATGAAGGCAGGGCAAAGTGACTACGCGTCACTTCTGTAGAATCCCCCATTTGGCCATATATATTCTCTCTGACTTGTTCCTCTCTCTCTTCAGGCTGGAATGATCCGGACAGACTCAGATGAGTACTTCATTGAGCCGTTGGAGAGAGGGACTCAGGAACATGAGGACCAGGGCAGAGTCCATGTTGTCTACAGGAGATCTGCTGTTCTACAAGCCCCCTCTGACATCTCACTGGATTACCAACTGGAAGGTAAACTGTGTGTGTATGCTTATACAGTGGGGAGAACAAGTATTTGATACACTGCCGATTTTGCAGGTTTTCCTACTTACAAAGCATGTAGAGGTCTGTAATTTTTATCATAGGTACACTTCAACTGTGAGAGACGGAATCTAAAACAAAAATCCAGAAAATCACATTGTATGATTTTTAAGTAATTAATTTGCATTTTATTGCATGACATAAGTATTTGATACATCAGAAAAGCAGAACTTAATATTTGGTACAGAAACCTTTGTTTGCAATTACAGAGATCATACGTTTCCTGTAGGTCTTGACCAGGTTTGCACACACTGCAGCAGGGATTTTGGCCCACTCCTCCATACAGACCTTCTCCAGATCCTTCAGGTTTCGGGGCTATCGCTGGGCAATACGGACTTTCAGCTCCCTCCAAAGATTTTCTATTGGGTTCAGGTCTGGAGACTGGCTAGGCCACTCCAGGACCTTGAGATGCTTCTTACGGAGCCACTCCTTAGTTGCCCTGGCTGTGTATTTTGGGTCGTTGTCATGCTGGAAGACCCAGCCACGACCTATCTTCAATGCTCTTACTGAGGGAAGGAGGTTGTTGGCCAAGATCTCGCGATACATGGCCCCATCCATCCTCCCCTCAATACGGTGCAGTCGTCCTGTCCCCTTTGCAGAAAAGCATCCCCAAAGAATGATGTTTCCACCTCCATGCTTCACGGTTGGGATGGTGTTCTTGGGGTTGTACTCATCCTTCTTCTTCCTCCAAACACGGCGAGTGGAGTTTAGACCAAAAGCTCTATTTTTGTCTCATCAGACCACATTACCCGTCTCCCATTCCTCCTCTGGATGATCCAGATGGTCATTGGCAAACTTCCGACGGGCCTGGACATGCGCTGGCTTGAGCAGGGGGACCTTGCGTGCGTTGCAGGATTTTAATCCATGACGGCGTAGTGTGTTGCTAATGGTTTTCTTTGAGACTGTGGTCCCAGCTCTCTTCAGGTCATTGACCAGGTCCTGCCGTATAGTTCTGGGCTGATCCCTCACCTTCCTCATGATCATTGATGCCCCACGAGGTGAGATCTTGCATGGAGCCCCAGACCGAGGGTGATTGACCGTCATCTTTGAACTTCTTCCATTTTCTAATAATTGCGCCAACAGTTGTTGCCTTCTCACCAAGCTGCTTGCCTATTGTCCTGTAGCCCATCCCAGCCTTGTGCAGGTTTACAATTTCATCCCTGATGTCCTTACACAGCTCTCTGGTCTTGGCCATTGTAGAGAGGTTGGAGTCTGTTTGATTGAGTGTGTGGACAGGTGTCTTTTATACAGGTAACGAGTTCAAACAGGTGCAGTTAATACAGGTAATGAGTGGAGAACAGGAGGGCTTCTTAAAGAAAAACTAACAGGTCTGTGAGAGCCGGAATTCTTACTGGTTGGTAGGTGATCAAATACTTATGTCATGCAATAAAATGCAAATTAATTACTTAAAAATCATAAAATGTGATTTTAGTTTTAGATTCCGTATCTCACAGTTGAAGTGTACCTATGATAAAAATTACAGACCTCTACATGCTTTGTAAGTAAGAAAACCTGCAAAATCGGCAATGTTTCAAATACTTGTTCTCCCCACTGTATATATATATACACACTACAGTTCAAAAGTTTGGGGTCACTTAGAAATGTCCTTGTTTTCGAAAGAAAAGCAATTTCTTTGTCCATTAAAATAACATCAAATTGATCAGAAATACAGTGTAGACATTGTTAATGTTGTAAATGGCTATTGTAGCTGGAAACTGATGATTTTTTTATGGAATATCTACATAAGCGTACAGAGGCCCATTATCAGCAACCATCAGTCCTGTGTTCCAATGGCACGTTGTGTTGCATTTTAAAAGGCTAATTGATTATTAGAAAACCCTTTTGCAATTATGTTAGCACAGCTAAAATCTGTTGTGCTGATTAAAGAAGCAATAAAACAGGCCTTCTTGAGACTAGTTGAGTATCTGGAGCATCAGCAATTGTGGGTTCAATTACACGCTCAAAATGTCCAGAAACAAAGAACTTTCTTCTGAAACTCGTCAGTCTATTCTTGTTCTGAGAAATGAATTGCCAAGAAACTGAAGATCTCATACAACGCTGTGTACTACTCCCTTCACAGAACAGCACAAACTGGCTCTAACCAGAAAGAAAGAGGAGTGGGAGGCCCCGGTGCCCAACTGAGCAAGAGGACAAATACATTAGTGTCTAGTTTGAGAAACAGACGCCTCACAGGTCCTCTACTGGCAGCTTCATTAAATAGTACCCTCAAAACACCAGTCTCAAAGTCAACAGTGAAGAGGCGACTCCGGGATGCTGACCTTCTAGGCAGAGTTGCAAAGAAAAAGCCATATCTCAGACTGGCCAATAAAAATAAAATATTAATATGGGCAAAAGAACACAGACACTGGACAGAAGAAGATTGGAAAAAAAGTGTTATGAACAGACAAATCATTTGAGGTGTTCGGATCACAAAGAAGAACATTTGTGAGACGCAGACCAAATGAAAAGATGCTGGAGGAGTGCTTGATGCCATCTGTCAAGCATGGTGGAGGCAATGTGATGGTCTGGGGGTGCTTTGGTGGTGGTAAAGTGGGAGATATGTACAGGGTAAAAGGGATCTTGAAGAATTAAGGCTATCACTCCATTTTGCAACGCCATGCCATACCCTGTGGACGGCGCTTGATTGGAGCCAATTTCCTCCTACAACAGGACAATGACCCAAAGCACAGCTCCAAACTATGCAATAACTATTTAGGGAAGAGGCAGTCAGCTGGTATTCTGTCTATAATGGAGTACCCAGCACAGTCACCGGATCTCAACCCTATTGAGCTGTTGTGGGAGCAGCTTGACCGTATGGTACATAAGAAGTGCCCATCAAGCCAATCCAACTTGTGGGAGGTGCTTCAGGAAGCATGGGGTGAAATCTCTTCAGATTACCTCAACAAATTGACAACTAGAATGCCAAAGGTCTGCAAGGCTGTAATTGCTGCAAATGGAGGACTCTTTGACGAAAGCAAAGTTTGAAGGACACAATTATTATTTCAATTAAAAATCATTATTTCTAACCTTGTCAATGACTATATTTCCTATTCAAACTCATTTCATGTATGTTTTCATGGAAAACAAGGACATTTCTAAGTGACCCCAAACTTTTGAATGGTAGTGTATATATATGTAGAAGTCTGTTAGAGGTATGGTAGTAGTCATTATGTAGAAGTCTGTCAGAGGTATGGTAGTAGTCATTATGTAGAAGTCTGTTAGAGGTATGGTAGTAGTCATTATGTAGAAGTCTGTTAGAGGTATGGTAGTAGTCATTATGTAGAAGTCTGTCAGAGGTATGGTAGTAGTCATTATGTAGAAGTCTGTTAGAGGTATGGTAGTAGTCATTATGTAGAAGTCTGTCAGAGGTATGGTAGTAGTCATTATGTAGAAGTCTGTTAGAGGTATGGTAGTAGTCATTATGTAGAAGTCTGTTAGAGGTATGGTAGTAGTCATTTATGTAGAAGTCTGTTAGAGGTATGGTAGTAGTCATTATGTAGAAGTCTGTCAGAGGTATGGTAGTAGTCATTATGTAGAAGTCTGTTAGAGGTATGGTAGTAGTCATTATGTAGAAGTCTGTTAGAGGTATGGTAGTAGTCATTATGTAGAAGTCTGTTAGAGGTATGGTAGTAGTCATTATGTAGAAGTCTGTCAGAGGTATGGTAGTAGTCATGATGTAGAAGTCTGTTAGAGGTATGGTAGTAGTCATTATGTAGAAGTCTGTCAGAGGTATGGTAGTAGTCATTATGTAGAAGTCTGTCAGAGGTATGGTAGTAGTCATGATGTAGAAGTCTGTCAGAGGTATGGTAGTAGTCATTATGTAGAAGTCTGTCAGTCAGAGGTAGGTAGTAGTCATTATGTAGAAGTCTGTTAGAGGTATGGTAGTAGTCATTATGTAGAAGTCTGTCAGAGGTATGGTAGTAGTCATTATGTAGAAGTCTGTCAGAGGTATGGTAGTAGTCATGATGTAGAAGTCTGTCAGAGGTATGGTAGTAGTCATTATGTAGAAGTCTGTCAGAGGTATGGTAGTAGTCATGATGTAGAAGTCTGTCAGAGGTATGGTAGTAGTCATTATGTAGAAGTCTGTTAGAGGTATGGTAGTAGTCATGATGTAGAAGTCTGTCAGAGGTATGGTAGTAGTCATGATGTAGAAGTCTGTTAGAGGTATGGTAGTAGTCATTATGTAGAAGTCTCTCAGAGGTATGGTAGTAGTCATGATGTAGAAGTCTGTTAGAGGTATGGTAGTAGTCATGATGTAGAAGTCTGTTAGAGGTATGGTAGTAGTCATTATGTAGAAGTCTGTTAGAGGTATGGTAGTAGTAGTCATGATGTAGAAGTCTGTTAGAGGTATGGTAGTAGTCATTATGTAGAAGTCTGTTAGAGGTATGGTAGTAGTCATTATGTAGAGTAAGTCTGTCAGAGGTATGGTAGTAGTCATTATGTAGAAGTGTGTCAGAGGGTATGGTAGTAGTCATTATGTAGAAGTCTGTCAGAGGTATGGTAGTAGTCATGATGTAGAAGTCTGTCAGAGGTATGGTAGTAGTCATTATGTAGAAGTCTGTCAGAGGTATGGTAGTAGTCATGATGTAGAAGTCTGTCAGAGGTATGGTAGTAGTCATTATGTAGAAGTCTGTTAGAGGTATGGTAGTAGTCATGATGTAGAAGTCTGTCAGAGGTATGGTAGTAGTCATGATGTAGAAGTCTGTTAGAGGTATGGTAGTAGTCATTATGTAGAAGTCTCTCAGAGGTATGGTAGTAGTCATGATGTAGAAGTCTGTTAGAGGTATGGTAGTAGTCATGATGTAGAAGTCTGTTAGAGGTATGGTAGTAGTCATTATGTAGAAGTCTGTTAGAGGTATGGTAGTAGTCATGATGTAGAAGTCTGTTAGAGGTATGGTAGTAGTCATTATGTAGAAGTCTGTTAGAGGTATGGTAGTAGTCATTATGTAGAAGTCTGTCAGAGGTATGGTAGTAGTCATTATGTAGAGTCTGTGTAGAAGTGTGTCAGAGGTATGGTAGTAGTCATTATGTAGAAGTCTGTTAGAGGTATGGTAGTAGTCATTATGTAGAAGTCTGTTAGAGGTATGGTAGTAGTCATTATGTAGAAGTCTGTTAGAGGTATGGTAGTAGTCATTATGTAGAAGTGTGTCAGAGGTATGGTAGTAGTCATGATGTAGAAGTCTGTTAGAGGTATGGTAGTAGTCATGATGTAGAAGTCTGTCAGAGGTATGGTAGTAGTCATTATGTAGAAGTCTGTCAGAGGTATGGTAGTAGTCATTATGTAGAGTCTGTCAGAGGTATGGTAGTAGTTATGTGTAGAAGTCTGGTAGAGGTATCATTAGTGTAGAAGTCTGTCAGAGGTATGTAGTAGTCATGATGTAGAAGTCTGTCAGAGGTATGGTAGTAGTCATGATGTAGAAGTCTGTCAGAGGTATGGTAGTAGTCATGATGTAGAAGTCTGTCAGAGGTATGGTAGTAGTCATTATGTAGAAGTCTGTTAGAGGTATGGTAGTAGTCATTATGTAGAAGTCTGTCAGAGGTATGGTAGTAGTCATTATGTAGAAGTCTGTCAGAGGTATGGTAGTAGTCATTATGTAGAAGTGTGTCAGAGGTATGGTAGTAGTCATTATGTAGAAGTCTGTCAGAGGTATGGTAGTAGTCATTATGTAGAAGTCTGTTAGAGGGTATGGTAGTAGTCATTATGTAGAAGTCTGTCAGAGGTATGGTAGTAGTCATGATGTAGAAGTCTGTTAGAGGTATGGTAGTAGTCATTATGTAGAAGTCTGTCAGAGGTATGGTAGTAGTCATTATGTAGAAGTCTGTCAGAGGTATGGTAGTAGTCATGATGTAGAAGTCTGTCAGAGGTATGGTAGTAGTCATTATGTAGAAGTCTGTTAGAAGTCCTGTTAGTATGGTAGTAGTCATGATGTAGAAGTCTGTTAGAGGTGTCAGAGGTAGTAGTCATTATGTAGAAGTCTGTCAGAGGTATGGTAGTAGTCATGATGTAGAAGTCTGTCAGAGGTATGGTAATAGTCATTATGTAGAAGTCTGTCAGAGGTATGGTAGTAGTCATGATGTAGAAGTCTGTCAGAGGTATGGTAGTAGTCATTATGTAGAAGTCTGTCAGAGGTATGGTAGTAGTCATTATGTAGAAGTCTGTCAGAGGTATGGTAGTAGTCATGATGTAGAAGTCTGTCAGAGGTATGGTAGTAGTCATTATGTAGAAGTCTGTTAGAGGTATGGTAGTAGTCATGATGTAGAAGTCTGTTAGAGGTATGGTAGTAGTCATTATGTAGAAGTCTGTCAGAGGTATGGTAGTAGTCATGATGTAGAAGTCTGTCAGAGGTATGGTAGTAGTCATGATGTAGAAGTCTGTCAGAGGTATGGTAGTAGTCATTATGTAGAAGTCTGTCAGAGGTATGGTAGTAGTCATTATGTAGAAGTCTGTCAGAGGTATGGTAGTAGTCATTATGTAGAAGTGTGTTAGAGGTATGGTAGTAGTCATTATGTAGAAGTCTGTCAGAGGTATGGTAGTAGTCATGATGTAGAAGTCTGTCAGAGGTATGGTAGTAGTCATTATGTAGAAGTCTGTTAGAGGTATGGTAGTAGTCATTATGTAGAAGTCTGTCAGAGGTATGGTAGTAGTCATGAGGTAGAAGTCTGTTAGAGGTATGGTAGTAGTCATGATGTAGAAGTCTGTTAGAGGTATGTTAGTAGTCATGATGTAGAAGTCTGTCAGAGGTATGGTAGTAGTCATTATGTAGAAGTCTGTCAGAGGTATGGTAGTAGTCATTATGTAGAAGTCTGTTAGAGGTATGGTAGTAGTCATTATGTAGAAGTCTGTTAGAGGTATGGTAGTAGTCATTATGTAGAAGTCTGTTAGAGGTATGGTAGTAGTCATTATGTAGAAGTCTGTTAGAGGTATGGTAGTAGTCATGATGTAGAAGTCTGTTAGAGGTATGGTAGTAGTCATTATGTAGAAGTCTGTTAGAGGTATGGTAGTAGTCATGATGTAGAAGTCTGTCAGAGGTATGGTAGTAGTCATTATGTAGAAGTCTGTCAGAGGTATGGTAGTAGTCATTATGTAAAAAGTCTGTCAGAGGTATGGTAGTAGTCATTATGTAGAAGTGTGTTAGAGGTATGGTAGTAGTCATTATGTAGAAGTCTGTCAGAGGTATGGTAGTAGTCATGATGTAGAAGTCTGTCAGAGGTATGGTAGTAGTCATTATGTAGAGTCTGTTAGAGGTATGGTAGTAGTCATTATGTAGAAGTCTGTCAGAGGTATGGTAGTAGTCATGAGGTAGAAGTCTGTTAGAGGGTATGGTAGTAGTCATGATGTAGAAGTCTGTTAGAGGTATGTTAGTAGTCATGATGTAGAAGTCTGTCAGAGGTATGGTAGTAGTCATTATGTAGAAGTCTGTCAGAGGTATGGTAGTAGTCATTATGTAGAAGTCTGTTAGAGGTATGGTAGTAGTCATTATGTAGAAGTCTGTTAGAGGTATGGTAGTAGTCATTATGTAGAAGTCTGGTAGAGGTATGGTAGTAGTCATGATGTAGAAGTCTGTTAGAGGTATGGTAGTAGTCATTATGTAGAAGTCTGTTTAGAGGTATGGTAGTAGTCATGATGTAGAAGTCTGTCAGAGGTATGGTAGTAGTCATTATGTAGAAGTCTGTTAGAGGTATGGTAGTAGTTCATTATGTAGAAGTCTGTTAGAGGTATGGTAGTAGTCATTATGTAGAAGTCTGTCAGAGGTATGGTAGTAGTCATTATGTAGAAGTCTGTCAGAGGTATGGTAGTAGTCATGATGTAGAAGTCTGTTAGAGGTATGGTAGTAGTCATGATGTAGAAGTCTGTTAGAGGTATGTTAGTAGTCATGATGTAGAAGTCTGTCAGAGGTATGGTAGTAGTCATTATGTAGAAGTCTGTCAGAGGTATGGTAGTAGTCATTATGTAGAAGTCTGTTAGAGGTATGGTAGTAGTCATTATGTAGAAGTCTGTTAGAGGTATGGTAGTAGTCATTATGTAGAAGTCTGTTAGAGGTATGGTAGTAGTCATGATGTAGAAGTCTGTTAGAGGTATGGTAGTAGTCATTATGTAGAAGTCTGTTAGAGGTATGGTAGTAGTCATGATGTAGAAGTCTGTCAGAGGTATGGTAGTAGTCATTATGTAGAAGTCTGTTAGAGGTATGGTAGTAGTCATTATGTAGAAGTCTGTTAGAGGTATGGTAGTAGTCATTATGTAGAAGTCTGTCAGAGGTATGGTAGTAGTCATTATGTAGAAGTCTGTCAGAGGTATGGTAGTAGTCATGATGTAGAAGTCTGTTAGAGGTATGGTAGTAGTCATGATGTAGAAGTCTGTCAGAGGTATGGTAGTAGTCATTATGTAGAAGTCTGTCAGAGGTATGGTAGTAGTCATTATGTAGAAGTCTGTCAGAGGTATGGTAGTAGTCATTATGTAGAAGTCTGTTAGAGGTATGGTAGTAGTCATGATGTAGAAGTCTGTCAGAGGTATGGTAGTAGTCATGATGTAGAAGTCTGTCAGAGGTATGGTAGTAGTCATTATGTAGAAGTCTGTTAGAGGTATGGTAGTAGTCATTATGTAGAAGTCTGTCAGAGGTATGGTAGTAGTCATGATGTAGAAGTCTGTCAGAGGTATGGTAGTAGTCATTATGTAGAAGTCTGTTAGAGGTATATGGTAGTAGTCATTATGTAGAAGTCTGTTAGAGGTATGGTAGTAGTCATGATGTAGAAGTCTGTTAGAGGTATGTTAGTAGTCATGATGTAGAAGTCTGTTAGAGGTATGGTAGTAGTCATGATGTAGAAGTCTGTTAGAGGTATGGTAGTAGTCATGATGTAGAAGTCTGTCAGAGGTATGGTAGTAGTCATGATGTAGAAGTCTGTTAGAGGTATGGTAGTAGTCATTATGTAGAAGTCTGTTAGAGGTATGGTAGTAGTCATGATGTAGAAGTCTGTCAGAGGTATGGTAGTAGTCATGATGTAGAAGTCTGTTAGAGGTATGGTAGTAGTCATTATGTAGAAGTCTGTTAGAGGTATGGTAGTAGTCATGATGTAGAAGTCTGTCAGAGGTATGGTAGTAGTCATTATGTAGAAGTCTGTCAGAGGTATGGTAGTAGTCATTATGTAGAAGTCTGTTAGAGGTATGGTAGTAGTCATGATGTAGAAGTGTGTCAGAGGTATGGTAGTAGTCATTATGTAGAAGTCTGTTAGAGGTATGGTAGTAGTCATTATGTAGAAGTCTGTCAGAGGTATGGTGGTAGTAGTCATTATGTAGAAGTCTGTCAGAGGTATGGTAGTAGTCATGATGTAGAAGTCTGTTAGAGGTATGGTAGTAGTCATGATGTAGAAGTGTGTCAGAGGTATGGTAGTAGTCATTATGTAGAAGTCTGTTAGAGGTAATGGTAGTAGTCATTATGTAGAAGTGTGTCAGAGGTATGGTAGTAGTCATTATGTAGAAGTCTGTCAGAGGTATGGTAGTAGTCATTATGTAGAAGTCTGTTAGAGGTATGGTAGTAGTCATTATGTAGAAGTCTGTCAGAGGTATGGTAGTAGTCATTATGTAGAAGTCTGTCAGAGGTAGTCATGGTAGTAGTCATGATGTAGAAGTCTGTTAGAGGTATGGTAGTAGTCATTATGTAGAAGTCTGTTTAGAGGTATGGTAGTAGTCATTATGTAGAAGTCTGTCAGAGGTATGGTAGTAGTCATTATGTAGAAGTCTGTCAGAGGGTATGGTAGTAGTCATTATGTAGAAGTCTGTCAGAGGTATGGTAGTAGTCATTATGTAGAAGTCTGTCAGAGGTATGGTAGTAGTCATTATGTAGAAGTCTGTTAGAGGTATGGTAGTAGTCATGATGTAGAAGTCTGTCAGAGGTATGGTAGTAGTCATTATGTAGAAAGTCTGTTAGAGGTATGGTAGTAGTCATTATGTAGAAGTCTGTTAGAGGTATGGTAGTAGTCATTATGTAGAAGTCTGTCAGAGGTATGGTAGTAGTCATGATGTAGAAGTCTGTCAGAGGTATGGTAGTAGTCATTATGTAGAAGTCTGTTAGAGGTATGGTAGTAGTCATTATGTAGAAGTCTGTCAGAGGTATGGTAGTAGTCATTATGTAGAAGTCTGTTAGAGGTATGGTAGTAGTCATGATGTAGAAGTCTGTCAGAGGTAGGGTAGTAAGTCATTATGTAGAAGTCTGTTAGAGTATGGTAGTAGTCATGATGTAGAAGTCTGTCAGAGGTATGGTAGTAGTCATTATGTAGAAGTCTGTCAGAGGTATGGTAGTAGTCATTATGTAGAAGTCTGTTAGAGGTATGGTAGTAGTCATGATGTAGAAGTGTGTTAGAGGTATGGTAGTAGTCATTATGTAGAAGTCTGTCAGAGGTATGGTAGTAGTCATGATGTAGAAGTCTGTCAGAGGTATGGGTAGTAGTCATGATGTAGAAGTCTGTCAGAGGTATTGGTAGTAGTCATTATGTAGAAGTCTGTTAGAGGTATGGTAGTAGTCATGATGTAGAAGTCTGTTAGAGGTATGGTAGTAGTCATTATGTAGAAGTCTGTCAGAGGTATGGTAGTAGTCATGATGTAGAAGTCTGTCAGAGGTATGGTAGTAGTCATGATGTAGAAGTCTGTCAGAGGTATGGTAGTAGTCATTATGTAGAAGTCTGTCAGAGGTATGGTAGTAGTCATGATGTAGAAGTCTGTTAGAGGTATGGTAGTAGTCATTATGTAGAAGTCTGTCAGAGGTATGGTAGTAGTCATTATGTAGAAGTCTGTCAGAGAGGTATGGTAGTAGTCATTATGTAGAAGTCTGTCAGAGGTATGGTAGTAGTCATTATGTAGAAGTCTGTTAGAGGTATGGTAGTAGTCATTATGTAGAAGTCTGTCAGAGGTATGGTAGTAGTCATTATGTAGAAGTCTGTCAGAGGTATGGTAGTAGTCATGATGTAGAAGTCTGTTAGAGGTATGGTAGTAGTCATGATGTAGAAGTCTGTCAGAGGTATGGTAGTAGTCATTATGTAGAAGTCTGTCAGAGGTATGGTAGTAGTCATTATGTAGAAGTCTGTCAGAGGTATGGTAGTAGTCATTATGTAGAAGTCTGTTAGAGGTATGGTAGTAGTCATGATGTAGAAGTCTGTCAGAGGTATGGTAGTAGTCATGATGTAGAAGTCTGTCAGAGGTATGGTAGTAGTCATTATGTAGAAGTCTGTTAGAGGTATGGTAGTAGTCATTATGTAGAAGTCTGTCAGAGGTATGGTAGTAGTCATGATGTAGAAGTCTGTCAGAGGTATGGTAGTAGTCATGATGTAGAAGTCTGTCAGAGGTATGGTAGTAGTCATTATGTAGAAGTCTGTTAGAGGTATGGTAGTAGTCATGATGTAGAAGTCTGTTAGAGGTATGGTAGTAGTCATGATGTAGAAGTCTGTTAGAGGTATGTTAGTAGTCATGATGTAGAAGTCTGTTAGAGGTATGGTAGTAGTCATGATGTAGAAGTCTGTCAGAGGTATGGTAGTAGTCATGATGTAGAAGTCTGTTAGAGGTATGGTAGTAGTCATTATGTAGAAGTCTGTTAGAGGTATGGTAGTAGTCATTATGTAGAAGTCTGTTAGAGGTATGGTAGTAGTCATTATGTAGAAGTCTGTCAGAGGTATGGTAGTAGTCATTATGTAGAAGTCTGTCAGAGGTATGGTAGTAGTCATGATGTAGAAGTCTGTTAGAGGTATGGTAGTAGTCATTATGTAGAAGTCTGTCAGAGGTATGGTAGTAGTCATTATGTAGAAGTCTGTCAGAGGTATGGTAGTAGTCATTATGTAGAAGTCTGTTAGAGGTATGGTAGTAGTCATGATGTAGAAGTGTGTCAGAGGTATGGTAGTAGTCATTATGTAGAAGTCTGTTAGAGGTATGGTAGTAGTCATTATGTAGAAGTCTGTCAGAGGTATGGTAGTAGTCATTATGTAGAAGTCTGTCAGAGGTATGGTAGTAGTCATGATGTAGAAGTCTGTTAGAGGTATGGTAGTAGTCATGATGTAGAAGTGTGTCAGAGGTATGGTAGTATTCATTATGTAGAAGTCTGTTAGAGGTATGGTAGTAGTCATTATGTAGAAGTGTGTCAGAGGTATGGTAGTAGTCATTATGTAGAGTCTGTCAGAGGTATATGGTAGTAGTCATTATGTAGAAGTCTGTTAGAGGTATGGTAGTAGTCATTATGTAGAAGTCTGTCAGATGTATGGTAGTAGTCATTATGTAGAAGTCTGTCAGAGGTATGGTAGTAGTCATTATGTAGAAGTCTGTCAGAGGTATGGTAGTAGTCATGATGTAGAAGTCTGTTAGAGGTATGGTAGTAGTCATGATGTAGAAGTCTGTTAGAGGTATGGTAGTAGTCATGATGTAGAAGTCTGTTAGAGGTATGGTAGTAGTCATGATGTAGAAGTCTGTTAGAGGTATGGTAGTAGTCATGATGTAGAAGTGTGTTAGAGGTATGGTAGTAGTCATGATGTAGAAGTCTGTTAGAGGTATGGTAGTAGTCATTATGTAGAAGTCTGTTAGAGGTATGGTAGTAGTCATTATGTAGAAGTCTGTCAGAGGTATGGTAGTAGTCATTATGTAGAAGTCTGTCAGAGGTATGGTAGTAGTCATGATGTAGAAGTCTGTTAGAGGTATGGTAGTAGTCATTATGTAGAAGTCTGTTAGAGGTATGGTAGTAGTCATTATGTAGAAGTCTGTCAGAGGTATGGTAGTAGTCATTATGTAGAAGTCTGTTAGAGGTATGGTAGTAGTCATGATGTAGAAGTGTGTCAGAGGTATGGTAGTAGTCATTATGTAGAAGTATGTTAGAGGTATGGTAGTAGTCATTATGTAGAAGTCTGTCAGAGGTATGGTAGTAGTCATTATGTAGAAGTCTGTCAGAGGTATGGTAGTAGTCATGATGTAGAAGTCTGTTAGAGGTATGGTAGTAGTCATGATGTAGAAGTGTGTCAGAGGTATGGTAGTAGTCATTATGTAGAAGTCTGTTAGAGGTATGGTAGTAGTCATTATGTAGAAGTGTGTCAGAGGTATGGTAGTAGTCATTATGTAGAAGTCTGTCAGAGGTATGGTAGTAGTCATTATGTAGAAGTCTGTTAGAGGTATGGTAGTAGTCATTATGTAGAAGTCTGTCAGAGGTATGGTAGTAGTCATTATGTAGAAGTCTGTCAGAGGTATGGTAGAAGTCTGTCAGAGGTATGGTAGTAGTCATGATGTAGAAGTCTGTTAGAGGTATGGTAGTAGTCATGATGTAGAAGTCTGTTAGAGGTATGGTAGTAGTCATGATGTAGAAGTCTGTTAGAGGTATGGTAGTAGTCATGATGTAGAAGTCTGTTAGAGGTATGGTAGTAGTCATGATGTAGAAGTGTGTTAGAGGTATGGTAGTAGTCATGATGTAGAAGTCTGTTAGAGGTATGGTAGTAGTCATTATGTAGAAGTCTGTTAGAGGTATGGTAGTAGTCATTATGTAGAAGTCTGTCAGAGGTATGGTAGTAGTCATTATGTAGAAGTCTGTCAGAGGTATGGTAGTAGTCATGATGTAGAAGTCTGTTAGAGGTATGGTAGTAGTCATGATGTAGAAGTCTGTTAGAGGTATGGTAGTAGTCATTATGTAGAAGTCTGTCAGAGGTATGGTAGTAGTCATGATGTAGAAGTCTGTTAGAGGTATGGTAGTAGTCATGATGTAGAAGTGTGTCAGAGGTATGGTAGTAGTCATTATGTAGAAGTCTGTTAGAGGTATGGTAGTAGTCATTATGTAGAAGTGTGTCAGAGGTATGGTAGTAGTCATTATGTAGAAGTCTGTCAGAGGTATGGTAGTAGTCATTATGTAGAAGTCTGTTAGAGGTATGGTAGTAGTCATTATGTAGAAGTCTGTCAGAGGTATGGTAGTAGTCATTATGTAGAAGTCTGTCAGAGGTATGGTAGTAGTCATTATGTAGAAGTCTGTCAGAGGTATGGTAGTAGTCATGATGTAGAAGTCTGTTAGAGGTATGGTAGTAGTCATGATGTAGAAGTCTGTTAGAGGTATGGTAGTAGTCATGATGTAGAAGTCTGTTAGAGGTATGGTAGTAGTCATGATGTAGAAGTCTGTTAGAGGTATGGTAGTAGTCATGATGTAGAAGTGTGTTAGAGGTATGGTAGTAGTCATGATGTAGAAGTATGTTAGAGGTATGGTAGTAGTCATTATGTAGAAGTCTGTTAGAGGTATGGTAGTAGTCATTATGTAGAAGTCTGTCAGAGGTATGGTAGTAGTCATTATGTAGAAGTCTGTCAGAGGTATGGTAGTAGTCATGATGTAGAAGTCTGTTAGAGGTATGGTAGTAGTCATTATGTAGAAGTCTGTTAGAGGTATGGTAGTAGTCATTATGTAGAAGTCTGTCAGGTAATGGTAGTAGTCATTATGTAGAAGTCTGTCAGAGGTATGGTAGTAGTCATTATGTAGAAGTCTGTCAGAGGTATGGTAGTAGTCATTATGTAGAAGTCTGTCAGAGGTATGGTAGTAGTCATTATGTAGAAGTCTGTTAGAGGTATGGTAGTAGTCATGATGTAGAAGTCTGTCAGAGGTATGGTAGTAGTCATTATGTAGAAGTCTGTTAGAGGTATGGTAGTAGTCATTATGTAGAAGTCTGTTAGAGGTATGGTAGTAGTCATTATGTAGAAGTCTGTCAGAGGTATGGTAGTAGTCATGATGTAGAAGTCTGTCAGAGGTATGGTAGTAGTCATTATGTAGAAGTCTGTTAGAGGTATGGTAGTAGTCATTATGTAGAAGTCTGTCAGAGGTATGGTAGTAGTCATTATGTAGAAGTCTGTTAGAGGTATGGTAGTAGTCATGATGTAGAAGTCTGTCAGAGGTATGGTAGTAGTCATTATGTAGAAGTCTGTTAGAGGTATGGTAGTAGTCATGATGTAGAAGTCTGTCAGAGGTATGGTAGTAGTCATTATGTAGAAGTCTGTCAGAGGTATGGTAGTAGTCATTATGTAGAAGTCTGTTAGAGGTATGGTAGTAGTCATGATGTAGAAGTGTGTTAGAGGTATGGTAGTAGTCATTATGTAGAAGTCTGTCAGAGGTATGGTAGTAGTCATGATGTAGAAGTCTGTCAGAGGTATGGTAGTAGTCATGATGTAGAAGTCTGTCAGAGGTATGGTAGTAGTCATTATGTAGAAGTCTGTTAGAGGTATGGTAGTAGTCATGATGTAGAAGTCTGTTAGAGGTATGGTAGTAGTCATTATGTAGAAGTCTGTCAGAGGTATGGTAGTAGTCATGATGTAGAAGTCTGTCAGAGGTATGGTAGTAGTCATGATGTAGAAGTCTGTCAGAGGTATGGGTATAGTCATTATGTAGAAGTCTGTCAGAGGTATGGTAGTAGTCATGATGTAGAAGTCTGTTAGAGGTATGGTAGTAGTCATTATGTAGAAGTCTGTCAGAGGTATGGTAGTAGTCATTATGTAGAAGTCTGTCAGAGGTATGGTAGTAGTCATTATGTAGAAGTCTGTCAGAGGTATGGTAGTAGTCATTATGTAGAAGTCTGTTAGAGGTATGGTAGTAGTCATGATGTAGAAGTCTGTCAGAGGTATGGTAGTAGTCATGATGTAGAAGTCTGTTAGAGGTATGGTAGTAGTCATGATGTAGAAGTCTGTTAGAGGTATGGTAGTAGTCATTATGTAGAAGTCTGTTAGAGGTATGGTAGTAGTCATTATGTAGAAGTCTGTCAGAGGTATGGTAGTAGTCATTATGTAGAAGTCTGTCAGAGGTATGGTAGTAGTCATGATGTAGAAGTCTGTCAGAGGTATGGTAGTAGTCATGATGTAGAAGTCTGTTAGAGGTATGGTAGTAGTCATTATGTAGAAGTCTGTTAGAGGTATGGTAGTAGTCATGATGTAGAAGTCTGTTAGAGGTATGGTAGTAGTCATGATGTAGAAGTCTGTTAGAGGTATGTTAGTAGTCATGATGTAGAAGTCTGTTAGAGGTATGGTAGTAGTCATGATGTAGAAGTCTGTTAGAGGTATGGTAGTAGTCATGATGTAGAAGTCTGTCAGAGGTATGGTAGTAGTCATGATGTAGAAGTCTGTCAGAGGTATGGTAGTAGTCATGATGTAGAAGTCTGTCAGAGGTATGGTAGTAGTCATTATGTAGAAGTCTGTTAGAGGTATGGTAGTAGTCATGATGTAGAAGTCTGTTAGAGGTATGTTAGTAGTCATGATGTAGAAGTCTGTTAGAGGTATGGTAGTAGTCATGATGTAGAAGTCTGTCAGAGGTATGGTAGTAGTCATGATGTAGAAGTCTGTTAGAGGTATGGTAGTAGTCATGATGTAGAAGTCTGTTAGAGGTATGTTAGTAGTCATGATGTAGAAGTCTGTTAGAGGTATGGTAGTAGTCATGATGTAGAAGTCTGTTAGAGTATAATGGTAGTAGTCATTATGTAGAAGTCTGTCAGAGGTATGGTAGTAGTCATTATGTAGAAGTCTGTCAGAGGTATGGTAGTAGTCATGATGTAGAAGTCTGTTAGAGGTATGGTAGTAGTCATTATGTAGAAGTCTGTCAGAGGTATGGTAGTAGTCATTATGTAGAAGTCTGTTAGAGGTATGGTAGTAGTCATGATGTAGAAGTCTGTCAGAGGTATGGTAGTAGTCATGATGTAGAAGTCTGTTAGAGGTATGGTAGTAGTCATTATGTAGAAGTCTGTTAGAGGTATGGTAGTAGTCATTATGTAGAAGTCTGTCAGAGGTATGGTAGTAGTCATTATGTAGAAGTCTGTCAGAGGTATGGTAGTAGTCATTATGTAGAAGTGTGTTAGAGGTATGGTAGTAGTCATTATGTAGAAGTCTGTTAGAGGTATGGTAGTAGTCATGATGTAGAAGTCTGTTAGAGGTATGGTAGTAGTCATTATGTAGAAGTCTGTCAGAGGTATGGTAGTAGTCATTATGTAGAAGTCTGTTAGAGGTATGGTAGTAGTCATTATGTAGAAGTGTGTTAGAGGTATGGTAGTAGTCATTATGTAGAAGTCTGTTAGAGGTATGGTAGTAGTCATGATGTAGAAGTCTGTTAGAGGTATGGTAGTAGTCATTATGTAGAAGTCTGTCAGAGGTATGGTAGTAGTCATTATGTAGAAGTCTGTTAGAGGTATGGTAGTAGTCATTATGTAGAAGTCTGTTAGAGGTATGGTAGTAGTCATTATGTAGAAGTCTGTCAGAGGTATGGTAGTAGTCATGATGTAGAAGTCTGTTAGAGGTATGGTAGTAGTCATTATGTAGAAGTCTGTCAGAGGTATGGTAGTAGTCAGTCATTATGTAGAAGTCTGTTAGAGGTATGGTAGTAGTCATTATGTAGAAGTCTGTTAGAGGTATGGTAGTAGTCATTATGTAGAAGTCTGTCAGAGGTATGGTAGTAGTCATTATGTAGTCATTATGTAGAAGTCTGTTAGAGGTATGGTAGTAGTCATTATGTAGAAGTCTGTTAGAGGTATGGTAGTAGTCATGATGTAGAAGTCTGTCAGAGGTATGGTAGTAGTCATTATGTAGAAGTCTGTCAGAGGTATGGTAGTAGTCATTATGTAGAAGTCTGTTAGAGGTATGGTATAGTCATGATGTAGTAGAAGTCTGTCAGAGGTATGGTAGTAGTCATGATGTAGAAGTCTGTTAGAGGTATGGTAGTAGTCATTATGTAGAAGTCTGTCAGAGGTATGGTAGTAGTCATAATAATATAATAATATGCCATTTAGCAGACGCTTTTATCCAAAGCGACTTACAGTCATGTGTGCATACATTTTTAAGTATGGGTGGTCCTTGGGATCGAACCCACTACACTGGCGTTACAAGCTCCATGCTCTACCAATTGAGCTACAGAGGACCACAATGTAGAAGTCATTACATAGAAGTCTGTCAGAGGTATGTTAGAGCCAGTCTACTATGCCTTCGGAAAGTATTCAGACCCCTTGACTTTTTCCACATTTTGTTACGTTACAGCCTTATTCTAAAACTGATTAAATCGTTTTTTCCCCTCATTCATCTACACACAATACCACATAATGACAAAGCAAAAACAGGTTTTTGAAATGTTTGCTAATTTATTAAAAATTAAAAACGGAAATATCACATTTACATAAGTATTCAGACACTCAGTACTTTGTTAAAACACCTTTGGCAGCCATTACTGTCACGCGCTGACTCAGAGGACGCTTATATGTTGAGTCAGGGTGTGTATATTCCTTGTTGTGATTTTCTATGTTGTATTTTCTATGTTTAGATCTAGTATGTCTAGATCTATGTTGGCCGGTGTGGTTCCCAATCAGAGGCAGCTGTCGCTCGTTGTCTCTGATTGGGGACCATACTTAGGGTGCCTATTGGCACTAGTGGGTTGTGGGATCTTGTTCCGTGTGAGGTAGGTTGTTTGTGTCTACCTTGGACTTCACGTTTCGTTTGTTGTTTTGTTGTTGTGTTTATTCGGTATAATAAACATGTATGCATATCACACTGCGCCTTGGTCCGTCCCGTCTATGAACGAACGTGACAGAAGATCCCACCAAACAATGACCAAGCAGCGTGCCCAGGAGGAGCGAATAGCCATGTCACAGGTGGGCAAATGGTGGTCATGGGAGGAGATATTTTCGGGAAAAGGACCCTGGGCGAAGAAGGAAGCCCAGGCAGGAGAGGAGCAACGGCAACACGGAAGCCGGCCGAGGAGGAAGCCCGAGAAGCAGCCCCAATAAAACATTTTGGGGGGGCTAAAGGGGTGGTCGGGGAGCGAGAGAGAAGAGCCCCGACCACTGCACCCGGTTGGTTTCAAGATTGGGTCCCCACGACCATGAGAAGAGGAGTGGGAACAGTATTATACTGAGGAGTCGGAGGATGACGACGACGACGAGTTTCTGTTCCCTAACTCGTGGGGGCTCCCTGAGGAGTCCTCACGGGAAGAGGAGTGCCGACGACGGAGACCCGAGAGGCAACCCCAAGAAAAGAAAATTTGGGGGGCGAATCTGCAGGTTAGGAGAGGAGGCCACCATGTTACAGGGGCTATTGGTTCAGAGGGAGCAGGAGTTAAGTTATTCGGTCAGAGGGAGGAGCTACAGGAGGCTAAAAGGGAGAAGGAAAGTGTAGAGGCACGGCGAGAGGAGCTGGTTAGGCAGCAGAAGGAGCGGGGGTTAATAAAGGAACCCAGTCCCGCTCCTCGCACCAAGCAAGTGGTGCGTGTCGCAAGTCCGGTCCGGCCCGTTCCTGCTCCCCGCACTAAGCCAGTGGTGCGTGTTCCCAGTACGGCCCGACCCGTTCCTGCTCCTCGCACCAAGCCAGTGGTGCGCGTCGCCAGCCCGGTCCGGCCTGTTCCTGTCCCTCGCACCAAGCCAGTGGTGCGCGTCGCCAGCCCGGCCCGGCCTGTTCCTGCCCCTCGCACCAAGATAGTGGTGCGTGTGTCCAGTCCGGCACGGCCCGTGCCTGTTCCGTCAGCTGCTCTACTCCGGAGCCAGAGCAGTCCGCCCTACCGGTACCCAGTTCAGCTCCGGTCAGCTGCTCCACTCCGGAGCCAGAGCAGTCCGCTCCACCGGGGTCCAGTCCAGATCCGGTCAGCGGCTCCACTCCGGAGCCAGAGCAGTCCGCTCCACCGGGGTCCAGTCCAGATCCGGTCAGCGGCTCCACTCCGGAGCCAGAGCAGTCCGCTCCACCGGGGGTCCAGTCCAGATCCGGTCCAGCGGCTCCACTCCGGAGCCAGAGCAGTCCGCTCTCCACCGGGGTCCAGTCCCAGATCCGGTCAGCGGCTCCACTCCGGAGCCAGAGCAGTCCGCTCCACCGGGGTCCAGTCCAGATCCCGGTCAGCGGCTCCACTCCGGAGCCAGAGCAGTCCGCTCCACCGGGGTCCAGTCCAGATCCGGTCAGCGGCTCCACTCCGGAGCCACAGCGGAGAGCAGTCCGCTCCAGTCAGCGGGGTCCAGTCCAGAGCCGGGTCAGCGGCAGTCCAGAATCCGGTCAGCGGCTCCACTCCGGAGCCAGAGCAGTCCACTCCACCGGTGCCTAGTCCAGCTCCGGTCAGCGGCTCCAGTCCAGACCCAGACGTCAGCCCCTCTCCAGGTTCGGGGGTCTCCCACACCAGGGTCCAGACAGGGCTTGGAGTATAGTGTGGGAGGAAGGAGAGGGGAAGCAGCGCGCCGAGGTCCAGACCAGACCAGGGGCGCAACAGGGAGGCGAAGAGTGAGAGGTCGTCACGCCCTGAGCCGGATCCGCCTCCGAGGCGGAATGCCCACCCGGCCCCTACCCTGTTATGTGTATGTTGTGCGGTCGGAGTCCGCACCTTGGGGGGGGGGTACTGTCACGCCCTGACTCAGAGGACGCTTATATGTTGAGCCATATATGTTGAGTCAGGGTGTGTATATTCCTTGTTGTGATTTTCTATGTTGTATTTTCTATGTTTAGATCTAGTATGTCTAGATCTATGTTGACCGGTGTGGTTCCCAATCAGAGGCAGCTGTCGCTCGTTGTCTCTGATTGGGGACCATACTTAGGGTGCCTATTGGCACTAGTGGGTTGTGGGATCTTGTTCCGTGTGAGGTAGGTTGTTTGTGTCTACCTTGGACTTCACGTTTCGTTTGTTGTTTTGTTGTTGTGTTTATTCGGTATAATAAACATGTATGCATATCACACTGCGCCTTGGTCCATCCCGTCTATGAACGAACGTGACAATTACAGCCTTGAGTCTTCTTGGGTATGACGCTACAAGCTTGGCACACCGGTATTTGGGGAGTTTCTCCCAATCTTCTCGCAGAGCCTCTCAAGCTCTGTCAGGTTGGATGGGGAGTTTCGTTGCACAGCTATTTTCAGGTCTCTCCAGAGTTGTTCGATCGGGGTTCAAGTCCGGGCTCTGGCTGGCCACTTAAGGACATTCAGAGACTTGTCCCGAAGCCACTCCTGCGTTGTCTTGGCTGTGTGCTTAGGGTCGTTGTCCTGTTGGAAGGTGAACCTTCACCCCATTCTGAGGTCCTGAGCACTCTGGAGCAGGTTTTCATTAAGGATCTCTCTGTACTTTGCTCTGTTCATCTTTTCCTCGATCCTGACTAGTCTCCCAGTCCCTGCCGCTGAAAAACAACCCCACAGCATGATGCTGCCACCACCAGTCTTCGACGTAGGGATGGTGTCAGGTTTTCTCCAGACGTGATGCTTGGCATTCAGGCAAAAGAGTTCAATCTTGGTTTCATCAGACCAGATCATCTTGTTTCTCATGGTCTGAGAGTCCTTTAGGTGCCTTTTGGCAAACTCCAAGCGGGCTGTCATGTGGTTTTTACTAAGGAGTGTCTTCCATCTGGCCACTCTACCATAAAGGCCTGATTGGTGGAGTGCTGTAGAGATGGTTGTAGTGAGTGGTTAGCCAGATTACTATTCCATGTAGATGGTTGTTAGCCAGATTACTATTCCATGTAGATGGGTGTGGGTTAGTGAGTGGTTAGCCAGATTACTATTCCATGTAGATGGGGGTGGGTTAGTGATTGTTTGGCCAGATTACTATTCCATGTAGATTTACATTTTAGTCATTTAGCAGACGCTCTTATCCAGAGCGACTTACAGTTAGTGAATACATGTTTTTTTTTTTATACTGGCCCCCCGTGGGAATCGAACCCACAACCCTGGCGTTGCAAACGCCATGCTCTATCAACTGAGCTACATCCCTGCCGGCCATTCCCTCCCCTACCCTGGACGACGCTGGGCCATTTGTGCGCCGCCCATGAGTCTCCCGGTCGCGGCCGGCTGCGACAGAGCCTGGATTCGAACCAGGATCTCTAGTGGCACAGTTAGCACTGCGATGCAGTGCCTTAGACCACTGCGCCACTCAGGAGATGTAGATGGGTGTGGGTTAGTGAGTGGTTAGCCAGATTACTATTCCATGTAGATGGGTGTGGGTTAGTGAGTGGTTAGCCAGATTACTATTCCATGTAGATGGGTGTGGGTTAGTGAGTGGTTAGCCAGATTACTATTCCATGTAGATGGGTGTGGGTTAGTGAGTGGTTAGCCAGATTACTATTCCATGTAGATGGGTGTGGGTTAGTGAGTGGTTAGCCAGATTACTATTCCATGTAGATGGGTGTGGGTTAGTGAGTGGTTAGCCAGATTACTATTCCATGTAGATGGGTGTGGGTTAGTGAGTGGTTAGCCAGATTACTATTCCATGTAGATGGGTGTGGGTTAGTGAGTGGTTAGCCAGATTACTATTCCATGTAGATGGGTGTGGGTTAGTGAGTGGTTAGCCAGATTATAATTCCATGTAGATGGGTGTGGGTTAGTGAGTGGTTAGCCAGATTACTATTCCATGTAGATGGGATAGTGATTGGTTGGCCAGATTACTATTCCATGTAGATGGGTGTGAGTAAGTGAGTGGTTATCCAGGCTCTTTCGTAGTTGGCCGCGACCTGGAGACCCATGGGGCGGCGCACAATTGGCCCATTGTCATCCAGGGTAGGGGAGGGAATGGCCGGCAGGGATGTAGCTCAGTTGGTAGAGCACGGCGTTTGCAACGCCAGGGTTGTGGGTTCGATTCCCACAGGGGGCCAGTATGAAAAATAAAAAAATTATGTATGCACTCACTAACTGTAAATTGCTCTGGATAAGAGCGTCTGTTAAATGACTAAAATGTAAAATGTATGGTTAACCAGATTACTATCCATGTAGATGGGTGTGGGTTAGTGAGTGGTTAGCCAGATTACTATTCCATGTAGATGGGTGTGGGTTAGTGAGTGGTTAGCCAGATTACTATTCCATGTAGATGGGTGTGGGTTAGTGAGTGGTTAACCAGATTACTATTCCATGTAGATGGGTGTGGGTTAGTGAGTGGTTAACCAGATTACTATTCCATGTAGATGGGTGTGGGTTAGTGAGTGGTTAACCAGATTACTATTCCATGTAGATGGGTGTGGGTTAGTGAGTGGTTAGCCAGATTACTATTCCATGTACAGTCATGGTCAAACGTTTTGAGAATGACACAAGTATTGGTCTTCACAAAGTTTGCTGCTTCAGTGTTTTTAGATATTTTTGTCAGATGTTACTATAGTATACTGAAGTATAATTACAAGCATTCCATAAATGTCAAAGGCTTTTATTGGCGATTACATTAAGTTTATGCAAAGAGTCAATATTTGCAGTGTTGACCCTTCTTTTTCAAGACCTCTGCAATCCGCCCTGGCATGCTGTCAATTAACTTCTGGGCCACATCTTGACTGATGGCAGCCCATTCTTGCATAATCAATGCTTGGAGTTTGTCAGAATTTGTGGGTTTTTGTTTGCCTCTTGAGGATTGACCACAAGTTCTCAATGGGATTAAGGTCTGGGGAGTTTCCTGGCCATGGACCCAAAATGTTGATGTTTTGTTCCCCGAGCCACTTAGTTATCACTTTTGCCTTATGGCAAAGTGCTCCATCATGCTGGAAAAGGCATTGTTCGTCACCAAACTGTTCTTGGATGGTTGGGAGAAGTTGCTCTCGGAGGATGTGTTGGTACATTTACATTTTACTCATTTAGCAGACGCTCTTATCCAGAGCGACTTACAGTTAGTGAGTGCATACATTTTCATACTGGCCCCCCGTGGGAAACGAACCCGCAACCCTGGCGTTGCAAGCGCCATGCTCTACCAACTGAGCTACACGGGGCCCATTTGGTACCATTCTTTATTCATGGCTGTGTTCTTAGGCAAAATTGTGAGTGAGCCCACTCTCTTGGCTGAGAAGCAAACCCACACATGAATGGTCTCAGGATGCTTTACTGTTGGCATGACACAGGACTGATGGTAGCGCTCACCTTGTCTTCTCCGACAAGCTTTTTTCAGGATGCCCCAAACAATCGGAAAGGGGATTAATCAGAGAAAATGACTTTACCCCAGTCCTCAGCAGTCCAATCCCTGTACCTTTTGCAGAATATCAGTCTGTCCCTATTTTTTTCCTGGAGAGAAATGGCTTCCTCGCTGCCCTTCTTGACACCAGGCCATCCTCCAAAATTCTTCGCCTCACTGTGCATGCAGATACACTCACACCTGCCTGCTGCCATTCCTGAGCAAGCTCTGCACTGGTGCTGCCCCAATCCTGCAGCTGAATCAATTTTAGGAGACGGTCCTTGCGCTTGCTGGACTTTCTTGGGCGCCCTGAAGCCTTCTTCACAACAATTGAACCTCTCTCCTTGAAGTTCTTGATGATCAGATATATGGTTGATTTAAGTGCAAACTTACTAGCAGCAATATGCTTGCCTGTGAAGCCCTTTTTGTGCAAAGCAATGATGACAGCACGTGTTTCCTTGCAGGTAACCATGGTTAACAGAGGGCGAACAATGATTTCAAGCACCACCCTCCTTTTAAAGCTTCCAGTCTGTTATTCTAACTCAATCAGCATGACAGAGTGATCTCCAGCCTTGTCCTCGTCAACACTCTCACCTGTGTTAACGAGAGAATAACTGACATGATGTCAACTGGTCCTTTTGTGGCAGGGCTGAAATGCAGTGGAAATGTTTTTTGGGATTAGGTTAATTTTCATGGCAAAGAGGGACAATGAATTGCAATTCATCTGATCACTCTTCATAACATTCTGGAGTATATGCAAATTGCCATCATAAAAACTGAGGCAGCAGACTTTGTGAAAATTAATATTTGTGTCATTCTCAAAACTTTTGACCACGACTGTACAGTTGAAGTCCGAAGTTTACATACACCTTAGCCAAATATATTTAAACTCAGTTTTTCTCAATTCCTGACATTTAATCCTAGTAAAAATTCCCTGTTTTAGGTCAGTTAGGATCACCACTTTATTTTAAGAATGTGAAATGTCAGAATAATAGTAGAGAGTGATTTATTTCAGCTTTTATTTCTTTCATCACATTCCCAGTGGGTCAGAAGTTTACATACACTCAATTAGTATTTGGTACCATTGCCTTTAAATTGCCTTCCACAAGCTTCCCACAACAAGTTGGGTGAATTTTGGCCCATTCCTCCTGACAGAGCTGGTGTAACTGAGTCAGGTTTGTAGGCCTCATTGCTCGCACACGCTTTTTCAGTTCTGCCCACAAATTTTCTATAGGATTGAGGTCAGGGCTTTGTGATGGCCACTCCAATACCTTGACTTTGTTGTCCTTAAGCCATTTTGCCACAACTTTGGAAGTATGCTTGGGGTCATTGTTCATTTGGAAGACCCATTTGCGACCAAGCTTTAACTTCCTGACTGATGTCTTGAGATGTTGCTTCAATATATCCACATAATTTTCCTTCCTCATGATGCCATCTATTTTGTGAAGTGCACTAGTCCCTCCTGCAGCAAAGCACCCCAACAGCATGATGCTGCCACCCCCGTGCTTCACAGTTGGGATGGTGTTCTTCGACTTGCAATCAACCCCCTTTTTCCTCCAAACATAACGATGGCCATTATGGCCAAACAGTTCTATTTTTGTTTCATCAGACCAGAGGACATTTCTCCAAAAAGTACGATCTTTGTCCCCATATGCAGTTGCAAACCGTAGTCTGGCTTTTTTATGGCGGTTTTGGAGCAGTAGCTTCTTCCTTGCTGAGCGGCCTTTCAGCTTATGTCGATATAGGACTCGTTTTACTGTGGATATAGATACTTCTTCACAAGGTCCTTTGCTGTTGTTCTGGGATTGATTTGCATTTTTCTCACCAAAGTACGTTAATCTCTAGGAGACAGAACGCGTCTCCTTCCTGAGCTGTATGACAGCTGGGTGGTCCCATGGTGTTTATACTTGCGTACTATTGTTTGTACAGATGAACGTGGTACCTTCAGGCGTTTGGAAATTGCTCCCAAGAATTAACCAGACTTGTGGAGGTCTACAATTTTTTTTCTGAGGTCTTGGCTGATTTCTTTTGATTTTCCCATGATGTCAAGCAAAGAGGCACTGAGTTTGAAGGTAGGCGTTGAAATACATCCACAGGTACACCTCCAATTGACTCAAATGATGTCAATTAGCCTATCAGAAGCTTCTAAAGCCATGACATCATTTTCTGGAATTTTCCAAGCTGTTTAAAGGCACAGTCAATTTAGTGTATGTAAACTTCTGACCAACTGGAATTGTGATACAGTGAATTATAAGTGAAATAATCTGTAGGCCTTGCACAAAGTAGATGTCCTAACCGACTTGCCAAAACTATAGTTTGTTAACAAGATTTGTGGAGTGGTTGAAAAACAAGTTTTAATGACTCCAACCTAAGTGTATGTAAACCTCAGACTTCAACTGTAGATGGGTGTGGGTTAGTGAGTGGTT
Organism: Coregonus suidteri; assembly: GCA_036851935.1. Taxonomy (NCBI): domain Eukaryota; kingdom Metazoa; phylum Chordata; class Actinopteri; order Salmoniformes; family Salmonidae; genus Coregonus; species Coregonus suidteri. Next base: position 222,653 of record CM072238.1, on the reverse strand, counting down.
AACCAGATTACTATTCCATGTAGATGGGTGTGGGTTAGTGAGTGGTTAACCAGATTACTATTCCATGTAGATGGGTGTGGGTTAGTGAGTGGTTAGCCAGATTATTATAATAATAATAATAATATGCCATTTAGCAGACGCTTTTATCCAAAGCGACTTAGTCATGCGTGCATACATTTTTGTGTATGGGTGGTCCCGGGGATCGAACCCACTACCTTGGCGTTACAAGCGCCATGCTCTACCAGCTGAGCTACAGAGGACCACAGATTACTATTCCATGTAGATGGGTGTGGGTTAGTGATTGGTTAACCAGATTACTATTCCATATAGATGGGTGTGGGTTAGTGAGTGGTTAACCAGATTACTATTCCATATAGATGGGTGTGGGTTAGTGAGTGGTTAACCAGATTACTATTCCATATAGATGGGTGTGGGTTAGTGAGTGGTTAACCAGATTACTATTCCATGTAGATTGGTGTGGGTTAGTGAGTGGTTAACCAGATTACTATTCCATGTAGATGGGCTTAGTGAGTGGTTAACCAGATTACTATTCCATGTAGCTTAGTGAGTGGTTAGCCAGATTACTATTCCATGTAGATTGGTGTGGGTTAGTGAGTGGTTAACCAGATTACTATTCCATGTAGATGGGTGTGGGTTAGTGAGTGGTTAACCAGATTACTATTCCATGTAGATGGGTGTGGGTTAGTGAGTGGTTAACCAGATTACTATTCCATGTAGATGGGTGTGGGTTAGTGAGTGGTTAACCAGATTACTATTCCATGTAGATGGGTGTGGGTTAGTGAGTGGTTAACCAGATTACTATTCCATGTAGATGGGTGTGGGTTAGTGAGTGGTTAACCAGATTACTATTCCATGTAGATGGGTGTGGGTTAGTGAGTGGTTAGCCAGATTACTATTCCATGTAGATGGGTGTGGGTTAGTGAGTGGTTAGCCAGATTACTATTCCATGTAGATGGGTGTGGGTTAGTGAGTGGTTAGCCAGATTACTATTCCATGTAGATGGGTGTGGGTTTGTATTTATAACAACCACTACATCCCTAACTATGGAGCTCCCTATAACAACCACTACATCCCTAACTATGGAGCTCCCTATAACAACCACTACATCCCTAACTATGGAGCTCCCTATAACAACCACTACATCCCTAACTATGGAGCTCCCTATAACAACCACTACATCCCTAACTATGGAGCTCCCTATAACAACCACTACATCCCTAACTATGGAGCTCCCTATAACAACCACTACATCCCTAACTATGGAGCTCCCTATAACAACCACTACATCCCTAACTATGGAGCTCCCTATAAAAACCACTACATCCCTATCTATGGAGCTCCCTATAACAAGCACTACATCCCTAACTATGGAGCTCCCTATAACAACCACTACATCCCTATCTATGGAGCTCCCTATAACAACCACTACATCCCTAACTATGGAGCTCCCTATAAAAACCACTACATCCCTAACTATGGAGCTCCCTATAACAACCACTACATCCCTAACTATGGAGCTCCCTATAACAACCACTACATCCCTAACTATGGAGCTCCCTATAACAACCTCCCCACCTCTTCCTCACTCCCCACCTCTTCCTCTTCCTCGCTCCCCACCTCTTCCTCGCTCCCCACCTCTTCCTCTTCCTCGCTCCCCACATCTTCCTCGCTCCCCACCTCTTCCTCTTCCTCGTTCCCTACCTCTTCCTCGCTCCCTACCTCTTCCTCGCTCCCCACCTCTTCCTCTTCCTCGCTCCCTACCTCTTCCTCGTTACATACCTCTTCCTCGTTCCATACCTCTTCCTCGCTCCCCACCTCTTCCTCTTCCTCGCTCCCCACCTCTTCCTCTTCCTCACTCCCCACCTCTTCCTCTTCCTCGCTCCCCACCTCTTCCTCTTCCTCGCTCCCCACCTCTTCCTCTTCCTCGCTCCCCACCTCTTCCTCTTCCTCGCTCCCTACCTCTTCCTCGCTCTCTCTCTCTTCCTCTTCCTCGCTCTCTATCTCTTCCTCTTCCTCGCTCCCCACCTCTTCCTCTTCCTCGCTCCCCTCCTCTTCCTCGCTCCCCTCCTCTTCCTCGCTCCCCACCTCTTCCTCGCTCTCCACCTCCTCCTCTTCCTCGCTCCCCACCTCTTCCTCGCTCCCCACCTCTTCATCGCTCCCCACCTCTTCCTCGCTCCCCACCTCTTCCTCGCTCCCCACCTCTTCCTCGTTCCCAACCTCTTCCTCTTCCTCGCTCCCCTCCTCTTCCTCGCTCCCCACCTCTTCCTCGCTCTCCACCTCTTCCTCTTCCTCGCTCCCCTCCTCTTCCTCGCTCCCCACCTCTTCCTCTTCCTCGCTCCCCACCTCTTCCTCGCTCCCCACCTCTTCCTCGCTCCCCACCTCTTCCTCGCTCCCCACCTCTTCCTCGCTCCCCACCTCTTCCTTGCTCCCCACCTCTTCCTCTTCCTTGCTCCCCACCTCTTCCTCTTCCTCGCTCCCCACCTCTTCCTCTTCCTCGCTCCCTACCTCTTCCTCGCTCTCTACCTCTTCCTCGCTCTCTTCCTCGCTCCCCACTTCTTCCTCTTCCTCGCTCTCCACTTCTTCCTCTTCCTCGCTCCCCACCTCTTCCTCGCTCCCTACCTCTTCCTCGCTCCCTACCTCTTCCTCTTCCTCGTTCCCTACCTCTTCCTCGCTCCCTTCCTCTTCCTCGCTCCCAAAATGTAAACAACACTGTTTGGAATATATTTTATTGTTTAAGTACATGTTATTTTATGTAATTTATAAGGATTCTCATGAAGAAGGTCTCATGCACACTTCTACAATCAATAGGCTACACAACATCTTGATAACAAATGTAGTGAATAAAATCACCACGTGTAAAGATACCAAATGAAATGCAGTAGTTCTTGATTAAAACAAATTATAATAATTTCATGGGTTGTCTATTTTAGTCTACATCATACTCATAGTACCATTGTTTTCTCCTTTGGTGCACATTTAGCACCACTTGTTTATTTCTACTGCAGTGGGCTATCTAAATATTTGTTTGAAAAACATACTGTATCTACCTAGCTAGCTAGTCTAACTAGGTAGCTAGCTAGCTAAGGAGGACTACCAGCTTGTTCTCGAGAATGCAAGGGGCCATACCAAGTATTGGAGTCAAAAGCAAACCAAGCCAAGCTATTTTCTGTGAATGCAACGCTTTGAAAATCAATGTAGCTACCAACTTAGCTTGCTAGCTATCGTCAGATTCAAATCCAATCTTTTACCAGGCAGTGAATTTCACGGTAAAGCCGCTAGTTCACGGTAAGGCCGCTAGTTCACGGTAAGACCGCTAGTTCACGGTAAGGCCGCTAGTTCACGGTAAGGCCGCTAATTCACATTAGATAGCTAGTTATAGCTAACCTTACATTGCTAACCTTCTGGCTAACAACCTATACACTTTTTTTTATTTCAGTATAAAAACGAGATTTATAACCAATGTATCAATTTATCTTCTTTTACATTTTGAACGTAGCTGTCATCGCATCCAATGTCAAATTTGCCGCAGCCTAGACGGCATTCAGAGCGGATGTTGATTGCTGGCTGATTTATCACGTCATGCCCAGCCGACTACCTATGAGAGTTGGGGTTTCTGGGAAATTGAGTTATAATCTAGAACAAATACTGCATTCTAGCCAGAGGGGTCTCGAAAAACACCTCTACATACAAACTTACAAAGTGCTAAAATTTGAAGTTAAGAGATAGCTGTCAGCTAGCTAACCACCCAAAAGATGAGTAAGCTGTTGGCTAGCTAACCACCCAAATAAAAAGTTAGCAACAGCTAGATAACAACTTAACTTAAAAGTTAGCTGTCAGTGAACTTAGTCTAAAGTTTACAGCCAACTGTCTGTTCATCCTTCCTCTCCAGAACCAGAACCAGAGCTGTCCGTGCCAGGTGTCCCAGGGAGTCTAGACCAGCTGTCCCTGCCAGGTGTTCCGGTGGTTCTAGACCAGGTGTCCCGGCAGGTTAAACAGGCGGTGAGGAAGCGGCGCCATGCCGGAGATGACGACTACAACATCGAAGTTCTCCTGGGTGTCGATGACTCTGTGGTGCGTTTCCACGGCAAGGAGCATGTGCAGAACTACCTACTGACCCTCATGAACATTGTAAGTCACATCTTCTCTTATCTAACTCTAACCCTCATTATTAGTCACTTCTCTTATCAAACTCTAACCCTCATTGTTAGTTATTTCTTCTCTTATCTAACTCTAACCCTCATTATTAGTCACTTCTCTTATCAAACTCTAACCCTCATTATTAGTCACTTCTCTTATCAAACTCTAACCCTCATTGTAAGTTATTTCTTCTCTTATCTAACTCTAACCCTCATTATTAGTCACTTCTCTTATCAAACTCTAACCCTCATTATTAGTCACTTCTCTTATCAAACTCTAACCCTCATTGTTAGTCACTTCTTTTCTTTTCTCTTATCTAACTCTAACCCTCATTATTAGTCACTTCTCTTATCAAACTCTAACCCTCATTGTTAGTTATTTCTTCTCTTATCTAACTCTAACCCTCATTATTAGTCACTTCTCTTATCAAACTCTAACCCTCATTATTAGTCACTTCTCTTATCAAACTCTAACCCTCATTGTTAGTCACTTCTTTTCTCTTATCTAACTCTAACCCTCATTATTAGTCACTTCTCTTATCAAACTCTAACCCTCATTGTTAGTTATTTCTTATCTTATCTAACTCTAACCCTCATTATTAGTCACTTCTCTTATCAAACTCTAACCCTCATTATTAGTCACTTATCTTATCAAACTCTAACCCTCATTGTTAGTCACTTCTTTTTCTTATCTAACTCTAACCCTCATTATTAGTCACTTCTCTTATCAAACTCTAACCCTCATTGTTAGTTATTTCTTCTATTATCTAACTCTAACCCTCATTATTAGTCACTTCTCTTATCAAATTCTAACCCTCATTATTAGTCACTTCTCTTATCAAACTCTAACCCTCATTGTTAGTCACTTATTTCTCTTATCTAACTCTAACCCTCATTATTAGTCACTTCTCTTATCAAACTCTAACCCTCATTGTTAGTCACTTCTTTTCTCTTATCTAACTCTAACCCTCATTGTTAGTCACTTATTTTCTCTTATCTAACTCTAACCCTCATTGTTAGTCACTTATTTTCTCTTATCAAACTCTAACCCTCATTATTAGTCACTTCTCTTATCAAACTCTAACCCTCATTGTTAGTCACTTCTCTTATCAAACTCTAACCCTCATTGTTAGTTATTTCTTCTCTTATCTAACTCTAACCCTCATTATTAGTCACTTCTCTTATCAAACTCTAACCCTCATTATTAGTCACTTCTCTTATCAAACTCTAACCCTCATTGTTAGTCACTTCTTTTCTTTTCTCTTATCTAACTCTAACCCTCATTATTAGTCACTTCTCTTATCAAACTCTAACCCTCATTATTAGTCACTTCTCTTATCAAACTCTAACCCTCATTGTTAGTCACTTATTTTCTCTTATCTAACTCTAACCCTCATTATTAGTCACTTCTCTTATCAAACTCTAACCCTCATTGTTAGTTATTTCTTCACTTATCTAACTCTAACCCTCATTATTAGTCACTTCTCTTATCAAACTCTAACCCTCATTATTAGTCACTTCTCTTATCTAACTCTAACCCTCATTGTTAGTCACTTATTTTCTCTTATCTAACTCTAACCCTCATTGTTAGTCACTTATTTTATCTTATCGAACTCTAACCCTCATTATAAGTCACTTCTCTTATCTTATCTAACTCTAACCCTCATTGTTAGTCATTTCTCTTATCTAACTCTAACCCTCATTGTTAGTCACTTCTCTTATCTAACTCTAACCCTCATTGTTAGTCACTTCTTTTCTCTTATCTAACTCTAACCCTCATTATTAGTCACTTCTCTTATCAAACTCTAACCCTCATTGTTAGTCACTTCTTTTCTCTTATCTAACTCTAACCCTCATTGTTAGTCACTTATTTTCTCTTATCTAACTCTAACCCTCATTGTTAGTCACTTATTTTCTCTTATCGAACTCTAACCCTCATTATAAGTCACTTCTCTTATCTAACTCTAACCCTCATTGTTAGTCATTTCTCTTATCTAACTCTAACCCTCATTGTTAGTCACTTCTCTTATCTAACTCTAACCCTCATTGTTAGTCACTTATTTTATTTTCTCTTATCTAACTCTAACCCTCATTATTAGTCACTTCTCTTATCTAAACTCTAACCCTCATTATTAGTCACTTCTCTTATCAAACTCTAACCCTCATTGTTAGTTATTTCTTCTCTTATCTAACTCTAACCCTCATTATTAGTCACTTCTCTTATCAAACTCTAACCCTCATTATTAGTCACTTCTCTTATCAAACTCTAACCCTCATTGTTAGTTATTTCTTCTCTTATCTAACTCTAACCCTCATTATTAGTCACTTCTCTTATCAAACTCTAACCCTCATTTATTAGTCACTTCTCTATCAAACTCTAACCCTTGTTAGTCACTTCTTTTCTTTTCTCTTATCTAACTCTAACCCTCATTATTAGTCACTTCTCTTATCAAACTCTAACCCTCATTGTTAGTTATTTCTTCTCTTATCTAACTCTAACCCTCATTATTAGTCACTTCTCTTATCAAACTCTAACCCTCATTATTAGTCACTTCTCTTATCAAACTCTAACCCTCATTGTTAGTCACTTATTTTCTCTTATCTAACTCTAACCCTCATTATTAGTCACTTCTCTTATCAAACTCTAACCCTCATTGTTAGTTATTTCTTATCTTATCTAACTCTAACCCTCATTATTAGTCACTTCTCTTATCAAACTCTAACCCTCATTATTAGTCACTTCTCTTATCAAACTCTAACCCTCATTGTTAGTCACTTCTTTTCTTTTCTCTTATCTAACTCTAACCCTCATTGTTAGTTATTTCTTCTCTTATCTAACTCTAACCCTCATTATTAGTCACTTCTCTTATCAAATTCTAACCCTCATTATTAGTCACTTCTCTTATCAAACTCTAACCCTCAATGTTAGTCACTTCTTTTCTCTTATCTAACTCTAACCCTCATTATTAGTCACTTCTCTTATCAAACTCTAACCCTCATTGTTAGTCACTTCTTTTCTCTTATCTAACTCTAACCCTCATTGTTAGTCACTTATTTTCTCTTATCTAACTCTAACCCTCAGTGTTAGTCACTTATTCTCTTATCAAACTCTAACCCTCATTATTAGTCACTTCTCTTATCAAACTCTAACCCTCATTGTTAGTCACTTCTCTTATCAAACTCTAACCCTCATTGTTAGTTATTTCTTCTCTTATCAAACTCTAACCCTCATTATTAGTCACTTATCTTATCAAACTCTAACCCTCATTGTTAGTCACTTCTTTTCTTTTCTCTTATCTAACTCTAACCCTCATTATTAGTCACTTCTCTTATCTAACTCTAACCCTCATTGTTAGTCACTTCTTTTCTCTTATCTAACTCTAACCCTCATTGTTAGTCACTTATTTTCTCTTATCGAACTCTAACCCTCATTATAAGTCACTTCTCTTATCTTATCTAACTCTAACCCTCATTGTTAGTCACTTCTCTTATCTAACTCTAACCCTCATTGTTAGTCACTTCTCTTATCTAACTCTAACCCTCATTGTTAGTCACTTCTTTTCTCTTATCTAACTCTAACCCTCATTATTATTCACTTCTCTTATCAAACTCTAACCCATTGTTAGTCACTTTTTTCTCTTATCTAACTCTAACCCTCATTGTTAGTCACTTCTTTTCTTATCTAACTCTAACCCTCATTGTTAGTCACTTATTTTCTCTTATCTAACTCTAACCCTCATTGTAAGTCACTTCTCTTACCTTATCTAACTCTAACCCTCATTGTTAGTCACTTCTCTTATCTAACTCTAACCCTCATTGTTAGTCACTTCTCTTATCTAACTCTAACCCTCATTGTTAGTCACTTCTTTCTTATCTAACTCTAACCCTCATTGTTAGTCACTTCTCTTATCTAACTCTAACCCTCATTGTTAGTCACTTCTCTTATCTAACTCTAACCCTCATTGTTAGTCACTTCTTCTCTTATTTAACTCTAACCATCATTGGTAGTCACTTCTCTTATCTAACTCTAACCCTTATTGTTAATCATTTATCTTATTTAACTCTAACCCTCATTGTTAGTCACTTCTCTTATCTAACTCTAACCCTTACTGTTAGTTACTTCTTCTCTTATCTAACTCTAACCCTTATTGTTAGTCACTTCTCTTATCTAACTCTAACCCTCATTGTTAGTCACTTCTCTTATCTAACTCTAACCCTCATTGTTAGTCACTTCTTCTCTTATCTAACTCTAACCCTCATTGTAGTCACTTCTCTTATCTAACTCTAACCCTCATTGTTAGTCACTTCTTCTCTTATTTAACTCTAACCCTCATTGTTAGTCACTTCTCTTATCTAACTCTAACCCTCATTGTTAGTTATTTATTCTCTTATCTAACTCTAACCCTTATTTTTTGTCACTTCATCTCTTTTCTAACTCAAACGCTTATTGTTAGTCACTTCTCTTATCTAAGTCTAACCCTCATTATAAGTCATTTCTCTTATCTAACTCTAAAACGTATTGTTAGTCACTCTCTTACCTCACTTATCTCTATGTCACTTCTCTTATCCAACTCTAACCCTTATTCCTTAAGCAGGCTTCGGCTTCGTCGTAACTCTAGCTGCCACGATTATGTTTCGGTGTTTCTTTTTGTCATGATTGTGTACACCTGTTCCCCATTAGTTGTATTGTCTTCCCTATTTAACCCTCTGTCGTTATTGTGTGTTATTGTTTTCTTATCGGCAGTAACTCTAACCCTTATTGTTAGTCACTTCTCTTATCTAACTCTAACCCTCATTATAAGTCACTTCTCTTATCTAACTCTAACCCTTATTGTTAGTCACTTCTCTTATCTAACTCTAACCCTCATTATAAGTCACTTCTCTTATCTAACTCTAACCCTCATTATTAGTCACTTCTCTTATCTAACTCTAACCCTCATTATTAGTCACTTCTTCTTATATCTAACTCTAACCCTTATTGTTAGTCACTTCTCTTATCTAACTCTAACCCTCATTGTTAGTCACTTCTCTTATCTAACTCTAACCCTCATTATTAGTCACTTCTCTTATCTAACTCTAACCCTCATTATAAGTCACTTCTCTTATCTAACTCTAACCCTCATTATAAGTCACTTCTCTTATCTAACTCTAACCCTTACTGTTAGTCACTTCTTCTCTTATCTAACTCTAACCCTTATTGTTAGTCACTTCTCTCATCTAACTCTAACCCTCATTATAAGTCACTTCTCTTATCTAACTCTAACCCTCATTATAAGTCACTTCTCTTATCTAACTCTAACCCTCATTATAAGTCACTTCTTCTCTTATCTAACTCTAACCCTTATTGTTAGTTACTTCTTCTCTTATCTAACTCTAACCCTCATTGTTAGTCACTTCTCTTATCTAATTCTAACCCTCATTGTTAGTCACTTCTCTTATCTATCTCTAACTGTTACTGTTAGTCACTTCTTCTCTTATCTAACTCTAACCATTATTGTTAGTCACTTCTCTTATCTAACCTTCATTATAAGTCACTTCTCTTATCTAACTCTAACCCTTATTGTAAGTCACTTCTCTTATCTAACTCTAACCATTATTGTTAGTCACTTCTCTTATCTAACCTTCATTATAAGTCACTTCTCTTATCTAACTCTAACCCTTATTGTAAGTCACTTCTCTTATCTAACTCTAATCCTCATTATAAGTCACTTCTCTTATCTAACTCTAATCCTCATTATAAGTCACTTCTCTTATCTAACTCTAACCCTTATTATAAGTCACTTCTCTTATCTATCTCTAACCCTCATTATAAGTCACTTCTCTTATCTAACTCTAACCCTTATTGTTAGTCACTTCTCTTATCTAACCCTCATTATAAGTCATTTATCTTATCTAACTCTAAAACGTATTGTTAGTCACTTCTCTTATCTAACTCTAAAACGTATTGTTAGTCACTTCTCTTATCTAACCCTCATTATAAGTCATTTCTCTTATCTAACTCTAACGGTTATTGTTAGTCACTTCTTCTCTTATTTAACTCTAACCCTCATTGTTAGTTATTTCTTCTCTTATCTAACTCTAACCCTCATTGTTAGTCACTTCTCTTATCTAACTCTAACCCTTATTATAAGTCACTTCTCTTATCTAACTCTAACCCTCATTATAAGTCACGTCTCTTATCTAACTCTAACCCTCATTATAAGTCACTTCTCTTATATAACTGTAACCCTTATTGTTAGTCACTTCTCTTATCTAACTCTAATCCTCATTATAAGTCACTTCTCTTATCTAACTCTAACCCTTATTATAAGTCACTTCTCTTATCTAACTCTAACCCTCATTATAAGTCACTTCTCTTATCTAACTCTAACCCTCATTGTTAGTCACTTCTTCTCTTATTTAACTCTAACCCTCATTGTTAGTCACTTCTCTTATCTAACTCTAACCCTCATTGTTAGTCACTTATTCTTCTCTTATCTAACTCTAACCCTCATTGTTAGTCACTTCTTTTCTTATCTAACTCTAACCCTCATTGTTAGTCACTTATTTTCTCTTATCTAACTCTAACCCTCATTGTTAGTCACTTATTTTCTCTTATCTAACTCTAACCCTCATTGTTAGTCACTTCTCTTATCTAACTCTAACCCTCATTGTTAGTCACTTCTCTTATCAAACTCTAACCCTCATTGTTAGTTATAACTTCTCTTATCTAACTCTAACCCTCATTATTAGTCACTTCTCTTATCAAACTCTAACCCTCATTATTAGTCACTTCTCTTATCTAACTCTAACCCTCATTGTTAGTCACTTCTTTTCTTTTCTCTTATCTAACTCTAACCCTCATTATTAGTCACTTCTCTTATCAAACTCTAACCCTCATTATTAGTCACTTCTCTTATCTAACTCTAACCCTCATTGTTAGTCACTTCTCTTATCAAACTCTAACCCTCATTATAGTCACTTCTCTTATCTAACTCTAACCCTCATTGTTAGTCACTTCTCTTATCAAACTCTAACCCTCATTGTTGTTATTTCTTCTCTTATCTAACTCTAACCCTCATTGTTAGTCACTTCTCTTATCAAACTCTCTAACCCTCATTATTAGTCACTTCTCTTATCTAACTCTAACCCTCATTGTTAGTCACTTCTTCTCTCTTATCTAACTCTAACCCTCATTATTAGTCACTTCTTCTCTTATCTAACTCTAACCCTCATTGTTAGTCACTTTATTTTCTCTTATCTAACTCAACCCCTCATTATTAGTCACTTCTCTTATCAAACTCTAACCCTCATTGTTAGTTATTTCTTCTCTTATCTAACTCTAACCCTCATTATTAGTCACTTCTCTTATCAAACTCTAACCCTCATTATTAGTCACTTCTCTTATCAAACTCTAACCCTCATTGTTAGTCACTTCTCTTATCAAACTCTAACCCTAATTTTAGTCACTTCTTTTCTTTTCTCTTATCTAACTCTAACCCTCATTATTAGTCACTTCTCTTATCAAACTCTAACCCTCATTGTTAGTTATTTCTTCTCTTATCTAACTCTAACCCTCATTATTAGTCACTTCTCTTATCAAACTCTAACCCTCATTATTAGTCACTTCTCTTATCAAACTCTAACCCTCATTGTTAGTCACTTCTTTTCTCTTATCTAACTCTAACCCTCATTATTAGTCACTTCTCTTATCAAACTCTAACCCTCATTGTTAGTCACTTCTCTTATCTAACTCTAACCCTCATTATTAGTCACTTCTCTTATCAAAACTCTAACGCTCATTATTAGTCACTTCTCTTATCAAACTCTAACCCTCATTGTTAGTCATTATATCTTTTCTCTTATCTAACTCTAACCCTCATTATTAGTCACTTCTCTTATCAAACTCTAACCCTCATTGTTAGTCACTTCTCTCTTATCTAACTCTAACCCTCATTATTAGTCACTTCTCTTATCAAACTCTAACCCTCATTGTTAGTCACTTCTCTTATCAAACTCTAACCCTCATTATTAGTCACTTCTCTTATCTAACTCTAACCCTCATTGTTAGTTATTTCTTCTCTTATCTAACTCTAACCCTCATTATTAGTCACTTCTCTTATCTTCTCATTAAGTCACTTCTCTTATCTAACTCTAACCCTCATTATTAGTCACTTCTCTTATCTAACTCTAACCCTCATTGTTAGTCACTTCTTCTCTTATCTAACTCTAACCCTTATTGTTAGTCACTTCTCTTATCTAACTCTAACCCTCATTATAAGTCACTTCTCTTATCTAACTCTAACCCTCATTGTTAGTCACTTTCTCTTATCTAACTCTAACCCTCATTATATGTCACTTCTCTTATCTAACTCTAACCCTCATTGTTAGTCACTTTCTTTCTTAACTCTAACTCTAACCCTCATTGTTAGTCACTTCTCTTATCAATCTCTAACTCATTATTAGTCACTTCTTCTCTTATCTAACTCTAACCCTTATTGTTAGTCACTTCTCTTATCTCCCTCATTATAAGTCCTTCTTCTCTTATCTAACTCTAACCCTCATTTGTTAGTCACTTCTCTAACTCTAACCCTATGTTAGTCACTTCTCTTATCTAACCTCATTATAAGTCACTTCTCTTATCTAAACTCTAACCCTTATTGTTAGTCACTTCTCTTATCTAACTCTAAACCCTCATTGTTAGTCACTTCTCTTATCTTAACTCTAACCCTCATTATTAGTCACTTTCTCTTATCTAACTCTAACCCTCATTGTTAGTCACTTCTCTTATCTAACTAACCCTCATTCTAACTTCCTTATCTAACTCTAGTCATTATTAGTCACTTCTCTTATCTAACTCTAACCCTCATTATAAGTCACTTCTCTTCTCTTATCTAACTCTAACCCTCATTGTTAGTCACTTCTCTTATCTAACTCTAACCCTCATTGTTAGTCACTTCTCTTATCTAACTCTAACCCTCATTATTAGTCACTTCTCTTATCTAACTCTAACCCTTATTGTTTAGTCACTTCTCTTATCTAACTCTAACCCTCATTATAGTTATCACTTCTCTTATCTAACTCTAACCCTCATTGTTAGTCACTTCTCTTATCTAACTCTAACCCTCATTGTTAGTCACTTCTCTTATCTAACTCTAACCCTCATTGTAAGTCACTTCTCTTATCACTTCTAACTCTTATCTCACTTCTCTTATCCCTCTACTTATTATTATAAGTCACTTCTCTTATCTAACTCTAACCCTCATTGTTAGTCACTTCTTCTCTTATCTAACTCTAACCTCATTATGTAGTCACTTCTCTTATCTAACTCTAACCCTCATTGTTAGTCACTTCTCTTATCTAACTCTAACCCTCATTGTTAGTCACTTCTCTTATCTAACTCTAACCCTCATTGTTTAGTCACTTCTTTTCTTATTAACTCTAACCCTCATTGTTAGTCACTTCTCTTATCTAACTTAACCCTCATTGTTAGTCATTTCTCTTATCTAACTCTAACCCTCATTGTTAGTCACTTCTCTTATCTAACTCTAACCCTCATTATTAGTCACTTCTCTTATCTAACTCTAACCCTCATTATTAGTCACTTCTCTTATCTAACTCTAACCCTCATTGTTAGTCACTTATTTTCTTTTATCTATCTAACTCTAACCCTCATTATTAGTCACTTCTCTTATCTAACTCTAACCCTCATTAATTTTCTTCTCTATCTAACTCTAACCCCTCATTATTAGTCACTTCTCTTATCAAACTCTAACCCTCATTATTAGTCACTTCTCTTATCAAACTCTAACCCTCATTGTTAGTCACTTCTCTTATCAAACTCTAACCCTCATTGTTAGTCACTTCTTTTCTTTTCTCTTATCTAACTCTAACCCTCATTATTAGTCACTTTCTCTTATCTAACTCTAACCCTCATTGTTAGTCATTTCTTCTCTTATCTAACTCTAACCCTCATTATTAGTCACTTCTCTTATCTAACTCTAACCCTCATTATTAGTCACTTCTCTTATCAACTCTAACCCTCATTGTTAGTCACTTCTCTTATCTAACTCTAACCCTCATTGTTAGTCACTTCTTCTTTTCTAACTCTAACTCTAACCCTTAGTCCCTTATTAGTCACTTCTCTTATCAAACTCTAACCCTCATTGTTAGTCACTTCTCTTATCTAACTCTAACCCTCATTGTTAGTCACTTCTCTTCTCTTATCTAACTCTAACCCTCATTATTAGTCACTTCTCTTATCAAACTCTAACCCTCATTGTTAGTCACTTCTCTTATCTAACTCTAACCCTCATTATTAGTCACTTCTCTTATCTAACTCTAACCCTCATTATTAGTCACTTCTCTTATCAAACTCTAACCCTCATTGTTAGTCACTTCTCTTATCTAACTCTAACCCTCATTTTTAGTCACTTCTTTCTCTTTCTCTTATCTAACTCTAACCCTCATTATTAGTCACTTCTCTTATCAAACTCTAACCCTCATTGTTAGTCACTTCTTCTCTTATCTAACTCTAACCCTCATTATTAGTCACTTCTCTTATCAAACTCTAACCCTCATTGTTATTAGTTTCTTCTCTTATCTAACTCTAACCCTCATTGTTAGTCACTTCTCTTATCTAACTCTAACCCTCATTATTAGTCACTTCTCTTATCTAACTCTAACCCTCATTATTAGTCACTTCTCTTATCTAACTCTAACCCTCATTGTTAGTCACTTCTCTTATTTAACTAACCTCTATTGTTAGTCACTTCTCTTATCTAACTCTAACCCTCATTATTAGTCCTTCTCTTATCTAACTCTAACCCTCATTTGTAGTCATTTCTTCTCTTATCTAACTCTAACCCTCATTATTAGTCACTTCCTTATCAAACTCTAACCCTCATTATTAGTCACTTCTCTTATCAAAACTCTAACCCTCATTGTTAGTCATTCTTTTCTTCTCTCTTATCTAACTCTAACCCTCATTATTAGTCACTTCTCTTATCTAACTCTAACCCTCATTGTTAGTCATTTCTTCTCTTATCTAACTCTAACCCTCATTGTTAGTCACTTCTCTTATCAAACTCTAACCCTCATTGTTAGTCACTTCTCTTATCTAACTCTAACCCTCATTGTTAGTCACTTCTCTTATCTTATCTAACTCTAACCCTCATTATTAGTCACTTCTCTCTTATCTAACTCTAACCCTCATTGTTAGTCACTTCTTCTCTTATCTAACTCTAACCCTCATTATTAGTCACTTCTCTTATTACTCTAACCCTCATTATTAGTCACTTATCTTATCTAACTCTAACCCTCATTAGTCAAGTCACTTCTCTTATCTAACTCTAACCCTCATTGTTAGTCACTTCTCTTATCTAACTCTAACCCTCATTGTTAGTCACTTTCTCTCTTATCTAACTCTAACCCTCATTGTTAGTCACTTCTCTTATCTAAACTCTAACCCTCATTATTAGTCACTTCTCTTATCTAACTCTAACCCTCATTGTTAGTCACTTCTTCTCTTATCTAACTCTAACCCTCATATTTAGTCACTTCTCTTATCTAACTCTAACCCTCATTGTTAGTCACTTCTTTCTCTTATCTAACTCTAACCCTCATTGTATAGTCAATTCTCTTATCAACTCTAACCCTTATTGTTAGTCACTTCTCTTATCTAACTCTAACCCTCATTGTTAAGTCACTTCTTCTTATCTAACTCTAACCTCATTATTAGTCACTTCTCTTATCTAACTCTAACCCTCATTTGTTAGTCACTTCTCTTATCAAACTCTAACCCTCATTGTTAGTCACTTCTCTTATCTAACTCTAACCCTCATTATGTTAGTCACTTCTCTTATCTAACTCTAACCCTCATTGTTATAATTCTTATCTACTCTTATCTAACTCTAACCCTCATTATTAGTCACTTCTTATCACTTATCTTATCTAACTCTAACCCTCATTGTTAGTCAGTCACTTCTCTTATCTAACTCTAACCCTCATTGTTAGTCACTTCTCTTTATCTAACTCTAACCCTCATTGTTAGTCACTTCTTATTTATCTAACTCTAACCTCATTGTTAGTCACTTCTCTTATCAACTCTAACCTTATTATTAGTCACTTCTCTTATCTAACTCTAACCCTCATTATTAGTCACTTCTCTTATCTAACTCTAACCCTCATTGTTAGTCACTTCTTCTCTTATCTAACTCTAACCCTCATTGTTAGTCACTTCTCTTATCTAAACTCTAACCCTCATTATTAGTCACTTCTTCTCTTATCTAACTCTAACCCTCATTATTAGTCACTTCTCTTATCTAACTCTAACCCTCATTTCTTCAGTCACTTCTCTTATCTAACTCTAACCCTCATTTTAGTCACTTCTCTTATCTAACTCTAACCCTCATTATTAGTTATTTCTTCTCTTATCTAACTCTAACCCTCATTATTAGTCACTTCTCTCTCTAACTCTAACCCTCATTATTAGTCACTTCTCTTATCAAACTCTAACCCTCATTGTTAGTCACTTCTCTTATCTAACTCTTCTCTTACTTCACTTCTCTCTTATCTAACTCTAACCTCATTATAGTCACTTCTCTTATCTAACTCTAACCCTCATTGTTAGTCACTTCTTCTCTTATCTAACTCTAACCCTCATTGTTAGTCACTTCTCTTATCTAACTCTAAACCTCATTGTTAGTCACTTCTCTTATCTAACTCTAACCCTCATGTTAGTCACTTCTCTTCTTATCTAACTCTAACCCTCATTGTTAGTCACTTTCTTATCTAACTCTTATTATAAGTCAACTCTCTAACCCTCATTGTTAGTCACTCACTTCTCTTATCTAAACTCTAACCCTCATTGTTAGTCACTTTCTTTCTCTTATCTAAACTCTAACCCTCATTGTTAGTCACTTCTCTTATCTAACTCTAACCCTCATTGTTAGTCACTTCTTCTTCTAACTCTAACCCTCCTCAGTATTCTTATCACTTCTCTTATTGTTAACTCTAACCTCTAACCCTTATTGTTAGTCACTTCTCTTATCTAACTCTAACCCTCATTGTTAGTCACTTCTTCTCTTATCTAACTCTAACCCTCATTATTAGTCACTTCTCTTATCTAACTCTAACCCTCATTGTTAGTCACTTCTCTTATCTAACTCTAACCCTCATTGTTAGTCACTTCTCTTATCTAACTCTAACCCTCATTATTAGTCACTTCTCTTATCTAACTCTAACCCTTATTGTTAGTCACTTCTTCTTATCTAACTCTAACCCTCATTATTAGTCACTTCTCTTATCTAACTCTAACCTCATTTTAGTCACTTCTCTTATCTAACTCTAACCCTCATTGTTAGTCACTTTCTTCTCTTATCTCTAACCCTTATTGTAAGGTCACTTTCTCTTATCTAACTCTAACCCTCATTGTTAGTCACTTCTCTTATCTAACTCTAACCCTCATTATTAGTCACTTCTCTTATCTAACTCTAACCCTCATTTATAGTCACTCTTATCTAACTCTAACCCTTTAGTCACTTCTCTTATCTAACTCTAACCCTCATTATTAGTCACTTCTCTTATCTAACTCTAACCCTCATTGTTAGTCACTTCTCTTATCTAACTCTAACCCTCATTATTAGTCACTTCTCTCTTATCTAACTCTAACCCTCATTATTAGTCACTTCTCTTATCAAACTCTAACCCTCATTGTTAGTCACTTTCTTCTCTTATCTAACTCTAAAACCCTCATTATTAGTCACTTCTCTTTATCTAACTCTAACCCTCATTATTGTTAGTCACTTTTCTCTTATCTAACTCTAACCCTCATTATAAGTCACTTCTCTTATCTAACTCTAACCCTCATTGTTAAGTCTTCTCTCTTATCTAACTCTAACCCTCATTATTAGTCACTTCTCTTATCTAACTCTAACCCTCATTATTAGTCACTTCTCTTATCTAACTCTAACCCTCATTGTAGTCACTTCTCTTATCTAACTCTAACCCTCATTATGTTCACTTCTCTTATCTAACTCTAACCCTTATTGTAAGTCTTATCTTCTCTTATCTAACTCTAACCCTCATTGTTAGTCACTTCTCTTATCTAACTCTAACCTCATTGTTAGTCACTTCTCTCTTATCTAACTCTAACCCTCATTGTTAGTCACTTCTCTTATCTAACTCTAACCCTCATTATAAGTCACTTCTCTTATCTAACTCTAACCCTCATTATAAGTCACTTCTCTTATCTAACTCTAACCCTCATTGTTTATTCTCTTATCTAACTCTAACCCTTATTGTTAGTCTTCTTCTCTTATCTAACTCTAACCCTCATTGTAAGTACTTCTTCTCTTATCTAACTCTAACCCTCATTGTTAGTCACCTCTTATCTAACTCTAACCCTCATTGTTAGTCACTTCTCTTATCTAACTCCACTTCTCTTATCTAACTCTAACCCTCTAGTCCTTCTCTTTATCTAACTCTAACCCTTCATTGTAAGTCACTTCTCTTATCTAACTCTAACCCTTATTGTAAGTCACTTCTCTTATCTAACTCTAACCCTTATTGTTAGTCACTTCTCTTATCTAACTCTAACCCTCATTGTTAGTCACTTCTAACTTCTTCACTTCTCTAACTCTAACCCTTATTGTGAGGTCACTTCTCTTATCTAACTCTAACCCTCATTATAATTCAATTATATCCTAACTCTAACCCTTATTGTAAGTCACTTCTCTTATCTAACTCTAACCCTCACTTATCTTACTCTCATTGTTAGTCACTTCTCTTATCTAACTCTAACCCTCATTGTTAGTCACTTCTCTCTTATCTAACTCTAACCCTCATTTATAGTCACTTCTCTTATCTAACTCTAACCCTCCTTATTTTGTTAGTCACTTCTTCTCTCTTATCTAACTCTAACCCTTATTGTTAGTCACTTCTCTTATCTATCTAACTCTAACCCTTATTGTTAGTCACTTCTCTTATCTAACTCTAATCCTCATTATAAGTCACTTCTCTTATCTAACTCTAACCCTCATTGTTAGTCACTTCTTCTCTTATCTAACTCTAACCCTCATTGATAGTCACTTCTCTTATCTATCTCTAACCCTTACTGTCAGTCACTTCTTCTCTTATCTAACTCTAACCCTCATTGTTAGTCACTTCTCTTATCTAACCCTCATTATAAGTCACTTCTCTTATCTAACTCTAACCCTTATTGTTAGTCACTTCTTCTCTTATCTAACTCTAAACCCTATTATAAGTCACTTCACTTCTCTTATCTAACTCTCATTATAAGTCACTTCTCTTATCTAACTCTAACCCTCATTATAAGTCACTTCTCTTATCTAACTCTAACCCTCATTATAATTAGTCACTTCTGTTATATCTAACTCTAACCCTCATTGTTAGTCACTTCTCTTATCTAACTCTAACCCTCATTGTTAGTCACTTTCTCTTATCTAACTCTAACCCTCATTGTTAGTCACTTCTCTTATCTAACTCTAAAACCTTACTGTTAGTCACTTCTTCTCTTATCTAACTCTAATCCTCATTATTAGTCACTTCTCTTATCTAACTCTAAAACTTATTGTTAGTCACTTCTCTTATCTAACTCTAACCCTTACTGTTAGTCACTTCTCTTATCTAACTCTAACCCTCATTATAAGTCACTTCTCTTATCTAACTCTAACCCTCATTGTAAGTCACTTCTCTTATCTATCTCTAACCCTTACTGTTAGTCACTTCTCTTATCTAACTCTAACCCTCATTATAAGTCACTTCTCTTATCTAACTCTAACCCTTACTGTTAGTCACTTCTTCTCTTATCTAACTCTAATCCTCATTATACGTCACTTCTCTTATCTAACTCTAACCCTCATTGTTAGTCACTTCTCTCTATCTAACTCAAATGCTAACCCTTAGTCACTTTCTCTTAGTAACTCTAACCCTCTTTATAAGTCACTTCTCTTATCTAACTCTAACCCTTACTGTTAGTCACTTCTTCTCTTATCTAACTCTAACCCTTATTGTTAGTCACTTCTCTTATCTAACTCTAACCCTCATTATCGTCACTCTCTTATCTACTCTAACCCTCATTGTTAGTCACTTCTTCTCTTATTTAACTCTAACCCTCATTGTTTAGTCACTTCTCTTATCTAACTCTAACTCTAACCTTCTCTTATTAACTGTAACCCTTATTGTCAGTCACTTCTCTTATCTAACTCTAACCCTTATTGTTAGTCACTTCTCTTATCTAACTCTAAACCCTCATTGTTAGTCACTTCTTCTCTTATCTAACTCTAACCCTTATTGTTAGTCACTTCTCTCTATCTAACTCTAACCCTCATTGTAAGTCACTTTCTCTTATCTAACTCTAACCCTCATTATAAGTCACTTCTCTTATCTAACTCTAACCCTCATTATAAGTCACTTCTCTTATCTAACTCTACCCCTCATTATTAGTCACTTTCTATTTATCTAACTCTCTAACCCTTTGTCACGTCACTTCTCTTATCTAACTCTAAACCTTATTGTTAGTCACTTCTCTCTTATCTAACTCTAACCCTCATTGTAGTAAGTCACTTCTCTTATCTAACTCTAACCCTTCTGTTAGTCACTTCTTCTCTTATCTAACTCTAACCCTCATTATTAGTCACTTTCTCTTATCTAACTCATTGTTAGTCACTTCTCTTATCTTAGTCTAACCTCATAAGTCACTTCTCTTATCTAACTCTAACCCTCATTATTAGTCACTTCTCTTATCTAACTCTAACCCTTATGTTAGTCACTTCTCTTATCTAACTCTAACCCTCATTATAGTCAGTCTCTTATCTAACTCTAATCCTCATTATAAGTAACTCTAATCCTCATTATAAGTCACTTTCTCTTATCTAACTCTAACCCTTATTTTAGTCACTTCTCTTATCTAACTCTAACCCTCATTATTAGTCACTTCTTCTCTTATCTAACTCTAACCCTCATTATAAGTCACTTCTCTTATCTAACTCTAACCCTCATTGTAAGTCACTTCTCTTATCTAACTCTAACCCTCATTATGTTGTCACTTCTCTCTTATCTAACTCTAACCCTCATTGTTAGTCACTTCTCTTATCTAACTCTCTAACCCTCATTATAAGTCACTTCTCTTATCTAACTCTAACCCTTGCCTGTTAGTCACTTCTTCTCTTATCTAACTCTAACCCTCATTATAAGTCACTTCTCTTATCTAACTCTAACCCTTATTGTTAGTCACTTTCTCTTATCTAACTCTAACCTCTTAGTCCTCATTGTTCTAACCCTCATTGTTAGTCACTTCTCTTATCTAACTCTAACCCTCATTGTTAGTCACTTCTTCTCTTATCTAACTCTAACCCTTATTGTTAGTCACTTCTCTTATCTAACTCTAACCCTCATTGTTGTTAGTCTTTCTCTTATCTAACTCTAACCCTCATTGTTAACTCTAACTTCTTCTCTTATCTAACTCTAACCCTCATTGTTAGTCAATTCTCTTATCTAACTCTAACCCTTATTGTTAGTCACTTCTTCTCTTATCTAACTCTAACCCTCATTGTTAGTCACTTCTCTTCACTTTCTCTGTTTCCTCCTGATACATTTTGCTCTGTGTACTGTACCATTCAAAAGTTTGGACACACCTTCTCATTCAAGGGTTTTTCTTTATTTGAACTATTTCCTATATTGTAGAATAATAGTGAATAATTCAAAACTATGAAATAACAAATATGGAATCATATTGTAACCAAAAAAGTGTTAAAAAATGAAAATATATTTTATATTTGAGATTCTTCAAAGTAGCCACCCTTTGCCTTGATGACAGTTTTGCACACTTGGAATTCTCTGAACCAGCTTCACCTGGAATGCTTTTCCAACAGTCTTGAAGGAGTTCCCACATATGCTGAGCACTTGTTGGCTGCTTTTCCTTCACTCTGTGGTCCAACTCATCCCAAAACATTTCAATTGGGTTGAGGTCGGGGGATTTCGGAGGCCAGGTCTTCTGATGCAGCACTCCATCTCTCTCCTTCTTTGTCAAATAGCCCTTACAAGACCTGGATGTGTGTTGGGTCATTGTTCTGTTGAAAAACAAATGATTGTCCCAATAAGCCCAAACCAGATGGGTATCACAGCAGAATGCTGTTAAGTGTGCCTTGAATTCTAAATAAATCACTGACAGTGTCACCAGCAAAGCACCCCCACACCATCACACCTCATCCTCCATGCTTCACGGTGGGAACTACACATGCAGAGATCATACGTTCACCTACACTGCATCTCAGAAAGACACAACGGTTGTAACCAAAAATATCGAATCTGGACTCCAGACCAAAGGACAGATTTCCACCAGTCTTATGTCCATTGCTCATGTTTCTTGTCCCAAGCAAGTCTCTTCTTCTTATTGGTGTTCTTTAGTAGTGGTTTCTTTGCAGCAATTCGACCATGAAGGCCTGATTCACGCAGTCTCCTCTGAAAAGTTGATGTTGAGATGTGTCCGTTACTTGAACTCTGTGAAGCACTTATTTGGGCTGCAATTTCTGAAGCTGGTATCTCTAATGAACGTATCCTCTACAGCAGAGGTAACTCTGGGTCTTCCATTCCTGTGGCGGTCCTCATGAGAGCCAGTTTCATCATAGTGCTTGATGGTTTTTGCGATTGCAATTGAAGAAACGTTCAAAGTTCTTGACATTTTCTGTATTGACTGACCTTCATGTCTTAAAGAAATTATGGACTGTCGTTTGTCTTTGATTATTTGAGCTGTTCTTGCCACAATATGGACTTGGTATTTTACCAAATAGGGCTATCTTCTGTATACCCCCCGCCATCCCCCCCCACCACCACCTTCATTTTGCTGGACCCCAGGAAGAGTAGCTGCTGCCTTGGCAGGAACTAATGGGGATCCATAATAAATACAAATACAAATTACACACAGCAGAGTACATTTACATTTTAGTCATTTAGCAGACGCTCTTATCCAGAGCGACTTAGAGTTAGTTTTTTATTAGTTTTTTTTCATACTGGCCCCCCCGTGGGAAACGAACCCACATCCCTGCCAGCCAAACCCTCCCCGACCTTGGACCAATTGTGCGCCGCCCATGGGTCTCCCGGTCGCGGCCGGCTGCGACAGAGCCTGGACTCGAACCAGGATCTCTAGTGGCACAGCTAGCACTGCGATGCAGTGCCTTAGACCACTGCGCCACTCAGGAGTAGGGCTAGCTTCCTTTAGTAACATGACCCACAGCAGAGTAGGGCTAGCTTCCTTTATGACCGTGACCCACAGCAGAGTAGGGCTAGCTTCCTTTATGATCATGACCCAGAGCAGAGTAGGGCTAGCTTCCTTTATGACCGTGACCCACAGCAGAGTAGGGCTAGCTTCCTTTATGATCATGACCCACAGCAGAGTAGGGCTAGCTTCCTTTATGATCATGACCCACAGCAGAGTAGGGCTAGCTTCCTTTATGATCATGACCCACAGCAGAGTAGGGCTAGCTTCCTTTATGACCGTGACACACAGCAGAGTAGGGCTAGCTTCCTTTAGTAACATGACCCACAGCAGAGTAGGGCTAGCTTCCTTTATGATCATGACCCACATCAGAGTAGGGCTAGCTTCCTTTATGATCATGACCCACAGCAGAGTAGGGCTAGCTTCCTTTAGTAAACATGACACACAGCAGAGTAGGGCTAGCTTCCTTTATTATCATGACCCACATCAGAGTAGGGCTAGCTTCCTTTATGATCATGACCCACAGCAGAGTAGGGCTAGCTTCCTTTAGTAACATGACACACAGCAGAGTAGGGCTAGCTTCCTTTATGATCATGACCCACATCAGAGTAGGGCTAGCTTCCTTTATGATCATGACCCACAGCAGAGTAGGGCTAGCTTCCTTTATGATCATGACCCAGAGCAGAGTAGGGCTAGCTTCCTTTAGTTACATGACCCACAGCAGAGTAGGGCTAGCTTCCTTTATGATCATGACCCAGAGCAGAGTAGGGCTAGCTTCCTTTAGTTACATGACACACAGCAGAGTAGGGCTAGCTTCCTTTAGTAACATGACACACAGCAGAGTAGGGCTAGCTTCCTTTATGATCATGACCCACATCAGAGTAGGGCTAGCTTCCTTTATGATCATGACCCACAGCAGAGTAGGGCTAGCTTCCTTTAGTAACATGACACACAGCAGAGTAGGGCTAGCTTCCTTTATGATCATGACCCACATCAGAGTAGGGCTAGCTTCCTTTATGATCATGACCCACAGCAGAGTAGGGCTAGCTTCCTTTATGATCATGACCCAGAGCAGAGTAGGGCTAGCTTCCTTTAGTTACATGACCCACAGCAGAGTAGGGCTAGCTTCCTTTATGATCATGACCCACAGCAGAGTAGGGCTAGCTTCCTTTAGTTACATGACACACAGCAGAGTAGGGCTAGCTTCCTTTAGTAACATGACCCACATCAGAGTAGGGCTAGCTTCCTTTAGTAACATGACCCACAGCAGAGTAGGGCTAGCTTCCTTTATGATCATGACCCACAGCAGAGTAGGGCTAGCTTCCTTTATGATCATGACCCACAGCAGAGTAGGGCTAGCTTCCTTTATGACCGTGACCCACAGCAGAGTAGGGCTAGCTTCCTTTATGACCGTGACCCACAGCAGAGTAGGGCTAGCTTCCTTTAGTAACATGACACACAGCAGAGTAGAGCTAGCTTCCTTTATGACCATGACCCACAGCAGAGTAGGGCTAGCTTCCTTTATGATCATGACCCACAGCAGAGTAGGGCTAGCTTCCTTTATGACCGTGACCCACAGCAGAGTAGGGCTAGCTTCCTTTATGATCATGACCCACAGCAGAGTAGGGCTAGCTTCCTTTATGATCATGACCCACAGCAGAGTAGGGCTAGCTTCCTTTATGATCATGACCCACAGCAGAGTAGGGCTAGCTTCCTTTATGACCGTGACACACAGCAGAGTAGGGCTAGCTTCCTTTAGTAACATGACCCACAGCAGAGTAGGGCTAGCTTCCTTTATGATCATGACCCACATCAGAGTAGGGCTAGCTTCCTTTATGATCATGACCCACAGCAGAGTAGGGCTAGCTTCCTTTAGTAACATGACACACAGCAGAGTAGGGCTAGCTTCCTTTATGATCATGACCCACATCAGAGTAGGGCTAGCTTCCTTTATGATCATGACCCACAGCAGAGTAGGGCTAGCTTCCTTTAGTAACATGACACACAGCAGAGTAGGGCTAGCTTCCTTTATGATCATGACCCACATCAAGTAGGGCTAGCTTCCTTTATGATCATGACCCACAGCAGAGTAGGGCTAGCTTCCTTTATGATCATGACCCAGAGCAGAGTAGGGCTAGCTTCCTTTAGTTACATGACCCACAGCAGAGTAGGGCTAGCTTCCTTTATGATCATGACCCACATCAGAGTAGGGCTAGCTTCCTTTATGATCATGACCCACAGCAGAGTAGGGCTAGCTTCCTTTATGATCATGACCCAGAGCAGAGTAGGGCTAGCTTCCTTTAGTTACACGACCCACAGCAGAGTAGGGCTAGCTTCCTTTATGATCATGACCCACAGCAGAGTAGGGCTAGCTTCCTTTATGATCATGACCCACAGCAGAGTAGGACTAGCTTCCTTTAGTTACGTGACACACATCAGAGTAGGGCTAGCTTCCTTTATGACCGTGACCCACAGCAGAGTAGGGCTAGCTTCCTTTATGACCGTGACACACAGCAGAGTAGAGCTAGCTTCCTTTATGACCGTGACACCACAGCAGAGTAGAGCTAGCTTCCTTTATGACCGTGACACACAGCAGAGTAGAGCTAGCTTCCTTTATGACCGTGACACACAGCAGAGTAGAGCTAGCTTCCTTTATGACCGTGACACACAGCAGAGTAGGGCTAGCTTCCTTTATGACCGTGACCCACAGCAGAGTAGGGCTAGCTTCCTTTAGTTACATGACCCACAGCAGAGTAGGGCTAGCTTCCTTTATGACCGTGACCCACAGCAGAGTAGGGCTAGCTTCCTTTATGACCGTGACCCACAGCAGAGTAGGGCTAGCTTCCTTCAGTACCATGACACACATCAGAGTAGGACTAGCTTCCTTTAGTTACGTGACACACATCAGAGTAGGGCTAGCTTCCTTCAGTACCATGACACACAGCAGAGTAGGACTAGCTTCCTTTAGTTACGTGACACACAGCAGAGTAGGGCTAGCTTCCTTTATGACCGTGACCCACAGCAGAGTAGGGCTAGCTTCCTTTATGACCGTGACCCACAGCAGAGTAGGGCTAGCTTCCTTTATGATCATGACCCACAGCAGAGTAGGGCTAGCTTCCTTTATGATCATGACCCACAGCAGAGTAGGGCTAGCTTCCTTTATGACCGTGACCCACAGCAGAGTAGGGCTAGCTTCCTTTATGACCGTGACCCACAGCAGAGTAGGGCTAGCTTCCTTTATGACCGTGACACACAGCAGAGTAGGGCTAGCTTCCTTTATGATCATGACACACAGCAGAGTAGGGCTAGCTTCCTTTATGATCATGACACACAGCAGAGTAGGGCTAGCTTCCTTTATGATCATGACACACAGCAGAGTAGGGCTAGCTTCCTTTATGATCATGACACACAGCAGAGTAGGGCTAGCTTCCTTTATGATCATGACACACAGCTGAGTAGGGCTAGCTTCCTTTATGACCGTGACCCACAGCAGAGTAGGGCTAGCTTCCTTTAGTAACATGACCCACAGCAGAGTAGGGCTAGCTTCCTTTATGATCATGACCCAGAGCAGAGTAGGGCTAGCTTCCTTTATGATCATGACCCACAGCAGAGTAGGGCTAGCTTCCTTTAGTTACATGACCCACAGCAGAGTAGGGCTAGCTTCCTTTATGATCATGACCCACATCAGAGTAGGGCTAGCTTCCTTTATGATCATGACCCACAGCAGAGTAGGGCTAGCTTCCTTTATGATCATGACCCAGAGCAGAGTAGGGCTAGCTTCCTTTAGTTACACGACCCACAGCAGAGTAGGGCTAGCTTCCTTTATGATCATGACCCACAGCAGAGTAGGGCTAGCTTCCTTTATGATCATGACCCACAGCAGAGTAGGACTAGCTTCCTTTAGTTACGTGACACACATCAGAGTAGGGCTAGCTTCCTTTATGACCGTGACCCACAGCAGAGTAGGGCTAGCTTCCTTTATGACCGTGACACACAGCAGAGTAGAGCTAGCTTCCTTTATGACCGTGACACACAGCAGAGTAGAGCTAGCTTCCTTTATGACCGTGACACACAGCAGAGTAGAGCTAGCTTCCTTTATGACCGTGACCCACAGCAGAGTAGGGCTAGCTTCCTTTAGTTACATGACCCACAGCAGAGTAGGGCTAGCTTCCTTTAGTAACATGACACACAGCAGAGTAGGGCTAGCTTCCTTTATGATCATGACCCACAGCAGAGTAGGGCTAGCTTCCTTTAGTAACATGACACACAGCAGAGTAGGGCTAGCTTCCTTTATGACCGTGACCCACAGCAGAGTAGGGCTAGCTTCCTTTAGTTACATGACCCACAGCAGAGTAGGGCTAGCTTCCTTTATGACCGTGACCCACAGCAGAGTAGGGCTAGCTTCCTTTATGACCGTGACCCACAGCAGAGTAGGGCTAGCTTCCTTCAGTACCATGACACACATCAGAGTAGGACTAGCTTCCTTTAGTTACGTGACACACATCAGAGTAGGGCTAGCTTCCTTCAGTACCATGACACACAGCAGAGTAGGACTAGCTTCCTTAGTTACGTGACACACAGCAGAGTAGGGCTAGCTTCCTTTATGACCGTGTGACCCACAGCAGAGTAGGGCTAGCTTCCTTTATGACCGTGACCCACAGCAGAGTAGGGCTAGCTTCCTTTATGATCATGACCCACAGCAGAGTAGGGCTAGCTTCCTTTATGATCATGACCCACAGCAGAGTAGGGCTAGCTTCCTTTATGACCGTGACCCACAGCAGAGTAGGGCTAGCTTCCTTTATGACCGTGACCCACAGCAGAGTAGGGCTAGCTTCCTTTATGACCGTGACACACAGCAGAGTAGGGCTAGCTTCCTTTATGATCATGACACACAGCAGAGTAGGGCTAGCTTCCTTTATGATCATGACACACAGCAGAGTAGGGCTAGCTTCCTTTATGATCATGACACACAGCAGAGTAGGGCTAGCTTCCTTTATGATCATGACACACAGCAGAGTAGGGCTAGCTTCCTTTATGATCATGACACACAGCTGAGTCGGGCTAGCTTCCTTTATGACCGTGACCCACAGCAGAGTAGGGCTAGCTTCCTTTAGTAACATGACCCACAGCAGAGTAGGGCTAGCTTCCTTTATGATCATGACCCAGAGCAGAGTAGGGCTATCTTCCTTTAGTTACATGACCCACAGCAGAGTAGGGCTAGCTTCCTTTATGATCATGACCCACAGCAGAGTAGAGCTAGCTTCCTTTATGACCGTGACCCACAGCAGAGTAGGGCTAGCTTCCTTTATGACCGTGACCCACAGCAGAGTAGGGCTAGCTTCCTTTAGTTACATGACCCACAGCAGAGTAGGGCTAGCTTCCTTTATGACCGTGACCCACAGCAGAGTAGGGCTAGCTTCCTTTATGACCGTGACCCACATCAGAGTAGCTTCCTTTATGACCGTGACCCACAGCAGAGTAGGGCTAGCTTCCTTCAGTACCATGACACACATCAGAGCAGGGCTGTATACTATATTATTGTTGTATACTGGTCCTAGCTGGTGAGGTGTTTGTTGCTTTTATGTATTTAGTTTAGTTTTTGTGCTCTTGCCCTGTCTGTCTGCGTGCTACGTGTCTGGCTTGCCGTTCCAAATAAAATGGAATATTTTTCTCTCAAATAATTTTACAAACTGTTCGCTAGGTGTAGGCAAGACCATAAGCAAATAGGTAAACTGAGATATTACTAAAGAGTTAATCAAGGTGATTTTTCCACAAATAGACAAGTGTTTACCTTTCCATGGTAGCAAGATCTGATCTATTTTTGCTAACTTTCTATTAAAATGTATTGGAATGAGATAATGTCTTTCTTTCGGGATATGTATACTGAGTATATCCACATCACCATCAGACCATTTTATTGGTAAACTACATGGGAATGTAAAAATTGAATTCTTTATTGATCCAATACGTAATATAGTACACTTATCATAATTTGGTTGTAATCCAGAGAGGTTAGAAAAATTATCTAGACTCTCTATGAGGCTGTGGAGGGATTCAAGTTGTGGATTTAAAAGAAAACATGAATCATCAGCGTACAATGACGCCTTTGTTTTTATGCCCTGGATTTCTAATCCCTTGATATTATTGTTGGATCTGAATTTAATAGCTAACATTTCAATGGCCATAATAAATAGATATGCCGATAGTGGACAACCTTGTTTTACTCCTCTTGACAGTTTAAAACTTTCTGAGAAGTAGCCATTATTTACTATTTTACACCTAGGGTTATTATACATGATTTTAACCCATTTCATAAGAGATTCTCCAAAATTGAAATGCTCCAGGCATTTATATATAAACTCCAGTCGTACTTTACATGTTGCTCTGTCTATCTGTCTATCTGTCTGTCTGTCTGTCTGCGTTCTACATGTTGCTTGTCCTATGTTGCTCTGTCTGTCTGTCTGTCTGTCTGTCTGTCTGTCTGTCTGTCTGTCTGTCTGTCTGTCTGCGTTCTACATGTTGCTTGTCCTATGTTGCTCTGTCTGAAAACAGATACTTATTTACATTATTATTCAGACCCTTTGCTATGAGACTCGAAATTGAGTTCAGGTGCTGGGAATAAAAATAAAAATGTAGGACAAAACACACGACGAGACACACCAACACTACATAGAGAGACACCACAACACTACATAAAGAGAGACGCCACAACACTACATAAAGAGAGACGCCACAACACTACATTAAGAGAGACACCACAACACTACATAAAGAGAGACACCACAACACTACATAAAGAGAGACACCACAACACTACATAAAGAGAGACACCACAACACTACATAAAGAGAGACACCACAACACTACATAAAGAGAGACACCACAACACTACATAAAGAGAGACACCACAAACACTACAAGAGAGAGAGACCACACAACTACATAAAAAGAGAGACACCACAACTACATAAAGAGAGACACCACAACACTACATAAAGAGAGACACCACAACACTACACAAAGAGAGACACCACAACACTACATAAAGAGAGACTCCACAACACTACATAAAGAGAGACGCCACAACACTACATAAAGAGAGACACCACAACACTACATAAGAGACACCACAACACTACATAAAGAGAGACACCACAACACTACATAAAGAGAGACGCCACAACACTACATAAAGAGAGACGCCACACAACACTACATAAAGAGAGACACCACAACACTACATAAAGAGAGACACCACAACACTACATAAAGAGAGACACCACAACACTACATAAAGAGAGACGCCACAACACTACATAAAGAGAGACACCACAACACTACATAAAGAGAGACACCACAACACTACATAGAGACGCCACACTACATAAAGAGAGACACCACAACACTACATAAAGAGAGACACCACAACACTACATAGAGACGCCACAACACTACATAAAGAGAGACGCCACAACACTACATAAAGAGAGACGCTACAACACTACATAAAGAGAGACACCACAACACTACATAAAGAGAGACACCACAACACTACATAAAGAGAGACACCACAACACTACATAAAGAGAGACACCACAACACTACATAGAGAGACACCACAACACTACATAAAGAGAGACACCCAACACTACATAAAGAGAGACACCACAACACTACATAAAGAGAGACGCCACAACACTACATAAAGAGAGACGCCACAACACTACATAAAGAGAGACACCACAACACTACATAAAGAGAGACACCACAACACTACATAAAGAGAGACACCACAACACTACATAGAGAGACACCACAACACTACATAAAGAGAGACACCAACACTACATAAAGAGAGACACCACAACACTACATAAAGAGAGACACCACAACACTACATAAGAGAGACACCACAACACTACATAAAGAGAGACACCACAACACTACATAGAGAGACACCACAACACTACATACAAGAGAGACACCAACACTACATAAAGAGAGACACCACAACACTACATAAAGAGAGACGCCACAACACTACATAAAGAGAGACGCCACAACACTACATAAAGAGAGACACCACAACACTACATAAAGAGAGACACCACAACACTACATAAAGAGAGACACCACAACACTACATAGAGAGACACCACAACACTACATAAAGAGAGACACCAACACTACATAAAGAGAGACACCACAACACTACATAAAGAGAGACACCACAACACTACATAGAGACACACCAACACTACATAAAGAGAGACACCAACACTACATAAAGAGAGACACACCAACACTACATAAAGAGAGACCTAAGACAACAACATAGCATGTGACAATGCAGAGAGATCCTTGATGAAAACCTGCTCCAGAGCGCTCAGGACCTCAGACTGGGGCGAAGGTTCCCCTTCCAACAGGACAATGACCCTAAGCACACAGCCAAGACAATGCAGGAGTGGCTTCGGGACAAGTCTCTGAATCTCATTGAGTGGCCCAGCCAGAGCCCGGACTTGAACCTGATCGAACATCGCTGGAGAGACCCATCCAACTTCACAGAGCTTGAGAGGATCTGCAGAGAAGAATGGGAGAAACTCCCCAAATGCAGGTGTGCCAAGCTTGTAGCGTCATAGCCAAGAAGACTTGAGGCTGTAATTGCTGCCAAAGGTGCTTCAACTGAGTAAAGGGTCTGAATTCTGATGTAAATGTGATATTTCCGGTTTTTATTTTTAATACATTTGCAAAAATTTCTAAAACCTGTTTTTGCTTTGTCATTATGGGGTATTGTGTGTAGATTGATGAGGAAAAAAACTATTTTAGAATAAGGCTGTAACGTAACAAAATGTGGAAAAAGTCAAGGGGTCAGAAT
Organism: Coregonus suidteri; assembly: GCA_036851935.1. Lineage (NCBI taxonomy): Eukaryota > Metazoa > Chordata > Actinopteri > Salmoniformes > Salmonidae > Coregonus > Coregonus suidteri. Next base: position 190,405 of record CM072238.1, on the reverse strand, counting down.
ACTTTCCGAATGAACTGTACATGTCACTTGTCCTATGTTGCTCTGGACAAGTAACAGACACACAGACAGACAGAGCAACATAGGACAAGTAAGATACAGACAGACAGAGAGACATAGGACAAGTAAGATACAGAGAGACAGAGAGACATAGGACAAGTAAGATACAGAGAGACAGAGAGACATAGGACAAGTAAGATACAGAGAGACAGAGAGACATAGGACAAGTAAGATACAGAGAGACAGACAGAGAGATGTAGCAGATGTCTGACTGCTACATGTTACTTGTCCTATGTTGCTCTGTCTGTCTGTCTGTCTGTCTGTTACTTTTCCTATGTTGCTCTGTTTGTCTGTCTGTCTGTCTGTCTGTCTGTCTGTTGCTTGTTCTATGTTTCTCTGCATGTTCTCGCTGCTCATTGTCTGTCTCTATTGTTATTGTAATAGTTTTTAATAACCTGCTCAGGGACTGTGGTTGAAAATTAGCCGTCACTTTTACTGAAATGATTAATGTGCATTGTCCCTGTAAAAAATAAAAAAAACTCAACCTGTCTAAATCTCTCTGAACCTCTCTAAACCTGTCTGAATCTCTCTGAACCTCTCTAAACCTGTCTGAATCTCTCTGAACCTCTCTAAACCTGTCTGAATCTCTCTGAACCTCTCTAAACCTGTCTGAATCTCGCTGAACCTCTCTAAACCTGTCTAAATCTCTCTGAACCTCTCTAAACATGTCTGAATCTCTCTGAACCTCTCTAAACATGTCTGAATCTCTCTGAACCTCTCTAAACCTGTCTGAATCTCTCTGAACCTTTCTAAACCTGTCTGAATCTCTCTGAACCTCTCTAAACATGTCTGAATCTCGCTGAACCTCTCTAAACATGTCTGAATCTCTCTGAACCATTCTAAACCTGTCTGAATCTCTCTGAACCTCTCTAAACCTGTCTGAATCTCTCTGAACCTCTCTAAACCTGTCTGAATCTCTCTGAACCTCTCTAAACCTGTCTGAATCGCTCTGAACCTCTCTAAACCTGTCTGAATCTCTCTGAACCTCTCTAAACATGTCTGAATCTCGCTGAACCTTTCTAAACCTGTCTGAATCTCTCTGAACCTCTCTAAACCTGTCTGAATCTCTCTGAACCTCTCTAAACCTGTCTGAATCTCGCTGAACCTCTCTAAACATGTCTGAATCTCTCTGAACCTTTCTAAACCTGTCTGAATCCCTCTGAACCTCTCTAAACCTGTCTGAATCTCGCTGAACCTCTCTAAACCTGTCTGAATCTCTCTGAACCTCTCTAAACCTGTCTGAATCTCTCTGAACCTCTCTAAACATGTCTGAATCTCTCTGAAACTCTCTAAACATGTCTGAATCGCTCTGAACCTCTCTAAACCTGTCTGAATCTCGCTGAACCTCTCTAAACATGTCTGAATCTCTCTGAACCTCTCTAAACATGTCTGAATCTCTCTGAACCTTTCTAAACCTGTCTGAATCTCTCTGAACCTCTCTAAACCTGTCTGAATCTCTCTGAACCTCTCTAAACCTGTCTGAATCTCTCTGAACCTCTCTAAACATGTCTGAATCTCGCTGAACCTTTCTAAACCTGTCTGAATCTCTCTGAACCTCTCTAAACCTGTCTGAATCTCTCTGAACCTCTCTAAACCTGTCTGAATCTCTCTGAACCTCTCTAAACCTGTCTGAATCTCTCTGAACCTCTCTAAACCTGTCTGAATCTCTCTGAACCTCTCTAAACATGTCTGAATCTCGCTGAACCTTTCTAAACCTGTCTGAATCTCTCTGAACCTCTCTAAACCTGTCTGAACCTCTCTAAACCTGTCTGAATCTCTCTGAACCTCTCTAAACCTGTCTGAATCTCTCTGAACCTCTCTAAACATGTCTGAATCTCTCTGAACCTCTCTAAACCTGTCTGAATCTCTCTGAACCTCTCTAAACATGTCTGAATCTCTCTGAACCTCTCTAAACCTGTCTGAATCTCGCTGAACCTCTCTAAAGCTGTGTGTACTGGCGCGAGGTCAGATGTGTGATCCAGCCATTACAAGGTCTAGCTTCTCTTCTCACCTACAGAAGAGACCAGATGTGTGAGGCAGAGTGGATGCCCAGGATGCTCCACTGTTCGTCATACAATGTACAGGAATTGAATAATAATATGTCAGTAACCCTGTAGGGTAGAACTCTGGGTCATCAGGGTTGTCTCTATATTTCCTGTCCTCTCTAATGTGAAGCATCCCAATCTGCCATCTGGAGAGAAGATAACCCACTGTATGAGTCAAAGAAGATGTGAAGGAGAGAGACTTTGTATTCAATGCATTGTCTCCTCCTCACGCCTCGACTAATACTGTCTTACTGTCTGTTTCAATACTGTCTTACTGTCTGTTTCAGTACTGTCTGACTGCCTGTTTCAGTTCTACATTGCTGTGTGTTTCAGTCCTGTCTTACTGTCTGTTTCAATACTGTCTAACTGTATGTTTCAATACTGTCTTACTGTCTATTTCAATACTGTCTTACTGTCTGTTTCAGTACTGTCTGACTGCCTGTTTCAGTTCTACATTGCTGTGTGTTTCAGTCCTGTCTTACTGTCTGTTTCAATATTGTCTGACTGTCTGTTTCAATACTGTCTTACTGTCTGTTTCAATACTGTCTTACCGTCTGTTTCAATACTGTCTTACTGTCTGTTTCAATACTGTCTGACTGTCTGTTTCAATACTGTCTTACTGTCTGTTTCAATACTGTCTTACTGTCTGTTTCAATACTGTCTGACTGTCTGTTTCAATACTGTCTTACTGTCTGTTTCAATACTGTCTTACTGTCTGTTTCAGCACTGTCTGACTGGCTGTTTCAGTTCTGCATTGCTGTGTGTTTCAGTCCTGTCTTACTGTCTGTTTCAATACTTTCTTACTGTCTGTTTCAATACTGTCTTACTGTCTGTTTCAATACTGTCTTACTGTCTGTTTCAGTACTGTCTGACTGCCTGTTTCAGTTCTACATTGCTGTGTGTTTCAGTCCTGTCTTACTGTCTGTTTCAATACTGTCTGACTGTCTGTTTCAATACTGTCTTACTGTCTATTTCAATACTGTCTTACTGTCTGTTTCAATACTGTCTTACTGTCTGTTTCAATACTGTCTTATTGTCTGTTTCAATACTGTCTTACTGTCTGTTTCAATACTGTCTTACTGTCTGTTTCAGTACTGTCTGACTGCCTGTTTCAGTTCTACATTGCTGTGTGTTTCAGTCCTGTCTTACTGTCTGTTTCAATACTGTCTGACTGTCTGTTTCAATACTGTCTTACTGTCTGTTTCAATACTGTCTTACTGTCTATTTCAATACTGTCTTACTGTCTGTTTCAATACTGTCTTACTGTCTGTTTTAATACTGTATTACTGTCTGTTTCAATACTGTCTTACTGTCTGTTTCAATACTGTCTTACTGTCTGTTTCAATACTGTCTTACTGTCTGTTTCAGTACTGTCTGACTGCCTGTTTCAGTTCTACATTGCTGTGTGTTTCAGTCCTGTCTTACTGTCTGTTTCAATACTGTCTGACTGTCTGTTTCAATATTGTGTTACTGTCTGTTTCAATACTGTCTTACCATCTGTTTCAATACTGTCTTACTGTCTGTTTCAATACTGTCTGACTGTCTGTTTCAATACTGTCTTACTGTCTGTTTCAATACTGTCTTACTGTCTGTTTCAATACTGTCTTACTGTCTGTTTCAATACTGCCTTACTGTCTATTTCAATACTGTCTTACTGTCTGTTTCAGTACTGTCTGACTGCCTGTTTCAGTTCTACATTGCTGTGTGTTTCAGTCCTGTCTTACTGTGTGTTTCAATACTGTCTGACTGTCTGTTTCAATACTGTCTTACTGTCTGTTTCAATACTGTCTTACCGTCTGTTTCAATACTGTCTTACTGTCTGTTTCAATACTGTCTGACTGTCTGTTTCAATACTGTCTTACTGTCTGTTTCAATACTGTCTTACTGTCTGTTTCAATACTGTCTTACTGTCTATTTCAATACTGTATTACTGTCTGTTTCAATACTGTCTTACTGTCTGTTTCAATACTGTCTTACTGTCTGTTTCAATACTGTCTTACTGTCTGTTTCAATACTGTCTGACTGCCTGTTTCAGTTCTACATTGCTGTGTGTTTCAGTCCTGTCTTACTGTCTGTTTCAATACTGTCTGACTGTCTGTTTCAATACTGTCTTACTGTCTGTTTCAGTCCTGTCTTGCTGTGTGTTTCAGTCCTGTCTGACTGCCTGTTTCAGTCCTGTATTGCTGTGTGTTTCAGTTCTGTCTTACCATCTGTTTCGGTCCTGTCTTGCTGTGTGTTTCAGGTGAATGAGATCTACCACGATGAGTCTCTAGGAGTCCATATCAACGTGGTGTTGGTGAGGATGATCATGCTGGGCTATGCTAAGGTAGGCTCTAAAGATACCACTTAGATAAGGTAGGCTGTAAAGATACCACTTAGATAAGGTAGGCTGTAAAGATACCACTTAGATAAGGTAGGCTCTAAAGATACCACTTAGATAAGGTAGGCTGTAAAGATACCACTTAGATAAGGTAGGCTGTAAAGATACCACTTAGATAAGGTAGGCTCTAAAGATACCACTTAGATAAGGTAGGCTCTAAAGATACCACTTAGATAAGGTAGGCTGTAAAGATACCACTTAGATAAGGTAGGCTCTAAAGATACCACTTAGATAAGGTAGGCTGTAAAGATACCACTTAGCAGATTATTCTATCCACAACCACAATACAGTGAGTCCGGTTTTGTGATGAACCAAAGGTCTGGTTGAATTTATTCTGCCACTGTGTCTTCTTATTGTCTCGGCCTTTAGGCATATATATCACGGTGTCAAGGCATATGAACTAACAGGTTATAGAGCAAACAGCACAATTATCACAACACATGGGTTGTAATATGGCTTTTTTGGGGGGCGGGGGGGGGCTTCCCCAGTGATTTTATCCACGCACCGCTACTGGTTACAGCATGGGTTTGTGATCCCTGAGGGAATTGAACCCACAACCTTGGTGTTGCTAGCACCATGCTATCATGTTCTAACAGTGTGTATGTCCTGTCAGTCCATCAGCCTGATAGAACGAGGGAACCCGTCCAGGAGTCTGGAGAACGTGTGTCGCTGGGCCTTGGTTCAGCAGAAGGCAGACCATGACCACTCTGAGCACCATGATCACGCCATCTTCCTGACCAGACAGGGCTTCGGACCCACAGGCATGCAGGGTAAGACCACGACCCCAGATCCCTAACCCTGACCCTAACCCCTACCCTGTACCTCTAACCCCCTGGCATGTAGGGTAGGTCCAGGATTACCCCATGTGTACTGTTTCCTCTTATTGACCTAGTTCCATCACCAGCTCCCTTCCTGTCCTGCTCTTATTGACCTAGTTCCATCACCAGCTCCCTTCCTGTCCTGCTCTTATTGACCTAGTTCCATCACCAGCTCCCTTCCTGTCCTGCTCTTATTGACCTAGTTCCATCACCAGCTCCCTTCCTGTCCTGCTCTTATTGACCTAGTTCCATCACCAGCTCCCTTCCTGTCCTGCTCTTATTGACCTAGTTCCATCACCAGCTCCCTTCCTGTCCTGCTCTTATTGACCTAGTTCCATCACCAGCTCCCTTCCTGTCCTGCTCTTATTGACCTAGTTCCATCACCAGCTCCTTCCTGTCCTGCTCTTATTGACCTAGTTCATTACCAGCTCCCTTCCTGTCCTCCTCTTATTGACCTAGTTCCATTACCAGCTCCCTTCCTGTCCTCCTCTTATTGACCTAGTTCCATCACCAGCTCCCTTCCTGTCCTCCTCTTATTGACCTAGTTCCATCACCAGCTCCCTTCCTGTCCTCCTCTTATTGACCTAGTTCCATCACCAGCTCCCTTCCTGTCCTCCTCTTATTGACCTAGTTCCATCACCAGCTCCCTTCCTGTCCTGCTCTTATTGACCTAGTTCCATCACCAGCTCCCTTCCTGTCCTCCTCTTATTGACCTAGTTCCATCACCAGCTCCCTTCCTGTCCTCCTCTTATTGACCTAGTTCCATCACCAGCTCCCTTCCTGTCCTGCAGAGGTCCTCCTAATGTTACTCGTACTACTATTTGATGTTAAAGCAGCCAGTTGTACTATTTGATGTTAAAGCAGCCAGTTGTACTATTTGATGTTAAAGCAGCCAGTTGTACTATTTGATGTTAAAGCAGCCAGTTGTACTATTTGATGTTAAAGCAGCCAGTTGTACTATTTGATGTTAAAGCAGCCAGTTGTACTATTTTGATGTTGAAGCAGCCAGTTGTACTATTTTGATGTTGAAAGAGAAAAGTTATTTGATGTAAAAAAAATATATATATATTTGGTAGTTGTGTTGAATGTGCTTAACAGAGGTGTTAGCTAGTCAACCGGGTTAGGGTGATCACAGTTTTATTTGAGACATGCTGGATTTATTTGTTATACCAGAGTTGCTCTGAAGAACAATCTGTTGTCTTTTCTACCATCCAACATGTATCATCTATCATCTCAGGCTCTCATGTTGCATACTGTCACGGTGTCGAAGTCAGGCGCAGGACACAGAACTCAAAGAAAACGTATCTTTACTAAAACACGTAAAGAAACAATAAACCTCCACGCAGGGAGGAATAAACCCGCTCACCAACGACATCCGAACACAAACAGCATACACGCACAGAACACAATGGGAGCCACAGGGTTGAATAGGGGCGGTGTAATTACAAGATGGGCAACAGGTGTGAAACAATCTGACAACAACAGGTAGACATAGAACATAGATCGGCAGTAGCTAGTACTCCGGTGACGACGAGAGCCGAAACCTGCCCGAGCAAGGAGGAGGGGCAGCCTCGGCAGAATCCGTGACACATACTGAATAATGAATTTATTTTGTATTTTGTATTTATTTATTTGCACCAAAGAAAACAAGGGATAGACAACAATACAGATAAAAACCAATGAAAACAACAACACAACGGTGTGCAGGTGTGGTTGGAAGCCCAGAGACTGATATGAAAACCACACCACAAAAAAACGAATTACAATACATAAGAACAAAAATAAAAAAGATTTGTTAAAACAGATGGATTCGACGTGGTTAGCGTTTAACAGCTAGGACCGCTATTTCTGGTCTCGGAATCTGCTTGAAAGAGCCCCTAACCTAGCTAAGCTGCTAACGTTAGCCATCAAGCTGACAAAGTTAGTCCTAGATGAGTTTTCCAATGGAGCCCTCTTTGTCTGGAGAAGTAAATTAACCGTTCCAGCGCTGTAGGAGCTGCATCTACTACGCTTTGTTTCAGGACAAACTGGATCTCTCAGAGTTCCAATGTGGCAATTGTTTGCTTGCCAAGGATTATAGGCTTGAGGTTGCGTCCTTGATCACACAGGTCGCCAGCCTACGTAAGAAACTGGGGAAAACGCAGAGTGGAATGTTTACCTTTTCTACGCCGGTGGCTGGACGGCGTTTGCACATGTTGGATGCATCTCCGTCTTGTCGTTTGCCATTATCCGACTGGCCGGTGTTGCCTGGAGTTCGTTCGCAAGGGGAGCCATCTCCTGTCTCTCCTCCCCCATCTGATAGCGGAGTCGAAGGAGCACAGCAAGAGGAGAATGGCAATCAACGATGGTCACATGTCATGAGCCGTGGAAGACGAAGACAGCGGCCTCCCGCAAAGCAGTCAACCCTCCCAACGAGAGACACGGAGCGGATACAAGCATCAAATAGTTTAGCCGCCCTAGAACCTGATCTTTCTGCACCTTCGTCGCTGAGGGTCCCTGTGTCTGCGGCCGCTGTGCCTACTCCTACTCCTTCCCCTACGATTTTGAAGTCGACGTCGGCAACCTTCCGTCCCTGCTCAGGATCGGTGGGAGGCATAAGCCTAAGCCGGGAGCTACGGGCTCAAGTTATCCTGCCTCTCGCCCGTCCTTAAAGGGTTCTCCGAATCCTGTGATGCGTGGGAGTGGGCAGATTTCCTTGTCCTTCTCGCCAGCTGTGATTTTGGGCAGCTCCATGGTATGAAATGTGACTGTTCCTGGTGCAAAAACAAGGTCCTATCCCGGAGCTGGAGTAAATGACATTACTAAGCTGCACCCGAATGTACTACGTCAGGACATGGAAATTGTTTCTATCGTAGTCCATGTGGGTTTTAATGACATTATGAAGGGCAGCTCTGAACAGTTGAAACTGGATTTCAAAAAGCTGATTGACTCTGTGCTAGACACCTGTGCCCTCTCTGAATCGTGGCATTGAACGCTTTAGCAGGATTATTTCTCTTCACAGCTGGCTATGTGATTATTATTATATACTACGTGATTATTATTATATACTATATTATTGTTGCAGCTCAATGGGTCTAACTTTTGTTCACAATTTCAATACCTTTTGGAAACAAAGCACGTTTTATAAGGAGGATGAGATCCACCCAAATCATTTGGGTTCCTGGATCCTTTCACAGCATTATAAGGCTGCGTTGAGACAATGACTTATCGATGATCCAAGCCCAGCTCAGTTAATCCCTACCATTGTGTGGCTGAGTCATCATAATGCTTTAGCAAATGTACATTATACCAGGGGCGTTGGTAGACACAATGTAAGTAACCTCATTTATATCCCTCTAACTGCCCTGAATGCCTCTGCTGATCCTACAGCTGTTGTATGCAGCAATCATGTGCCTATGAACCAGATTTATACTGTTAGCACTGAGGTGGTGTGCCCTAGTAGGAAGTCCACTGTGTGCAGCTCACCCTGCACTAACATAAATAACATGAGAATATCTAATTCTGCTAAGCTTCCCAGTAAAGCAATGAAAACAAGCAAGCATCCCAGAAAAGTGCTCAAAGTAGCCCACGTTAACAAATGTAGCTTAAGAAACAAGGTTCATGAAATTAATAACTTGCTAGTAACAGATGACATTCATATTCTGACTATCTCTGAAACTCACTTAGACAATACCTTTGATGATACAATGGTAGCAATACAAGGTTATAACATTTACAGAAAATACAGAAATGCCAGTGGTGGAGGTGTTGCTGTTTATATTCAGAACCACATTCCTGTAAAGATTAGAGAGGATCTCATGTTAAATACTGTTGAAGTAATATGGCTACAGGTTCATCTGCCTCACCTAAAGCCCATTCTGGTGGGAAGCTGCTGTAGACTACCAAGTGCTAACAGTCAGTATCTGGATAACATGTGTGAAATGCTTGATAATGTATGTGATATCAACAGAGGTATATTTTCTGGGTGATTTAAATATTGACTGGCTTTCATCAAGCTGCCCACTCAAGAAAAAGCTTCAAACTGTAACCAGTGCCTGCAACCTGGTTCAGGTTATCAGTCAACCTACCAGGGTAGTTACAAACAGCATAGGAATGAAATTATCAACATATATTATAATATGCCATTTAGCAGACGCTTTTATCCAAAGCGACTTAAAGTCATTTTTACGTATGGGTGGTCCCGGGGATCGAACCCACTACCCTGGCGTTACAAGCGCCATGCTCTACCAATTGAGCTACAGAGGACCATATTGATCACATCTTTACGAATGCTGCAGAAATGTGCTTGAAAGCAGTATCCAGATCCATCGGATGTAGTGATCACAATATAGTAGCCATATCTAGGAAAACCAAAGTTCCAAAGGCTGGGCCTAATATAATGTATAAGAGGTTCTACAATAAGTTTTGTAGTGATTTCTATGTTGTTGATGTAAATAATATTTGTTGGTCCGTGGTGTGTAATGAGGAGCAAACAGACGTTGCACTTGACACATTTATGAAATTGCTTATCCCAGTTACTAATAAGCATGCACCCATTAAGAAAATGACTGTAAAAACTGTTAAATCCCTGTGGATTGATGAGTAATTGAAATATTGTATGGTTGAGAGGGATTTTTGTATTTTATTATGGATCCCCATTAGCTACTGCCAAGGCAGCAGCTACTCTTCCTGGGGTCCAGCAAAATGTAGTTATACATTTAAAAAACATTACAATACATTCATAACAGATTTCACAACATATTAAGTGTATGCCCTCAGCCTCCACTCTACTAACACATATCTATAACACAAAATCCATGTGTACATCTGTGTCTCCTGAGTGGCGCAGTCGTCTAAGGCACTGCATCGCAGTGCTAGCTGTGCCACTAGAGATCCTTGTTCGAATCCAGGCTCTGTCATAGCCGGCCGTGACCGGGAGACGCAATTTTCCCAGGGTAGGGGAGGGAATGGCCGGCAGGGATGTAGCTCAGTTGATAGAGCATGGTGTTTGCAACGCCAGGGTTGTGGGTTCGATTCCCACTGGAGGTATGAGAAAAAATAAAAAAATAATGTAAGTCGCTCTTGATAAGAGCGTCTGCTAAATGACGTAAATGTAAATGTATAGTGTCTGTGCCTATGTTTGTGTTGCTTCACAGTCCCCGCTGTTCCATAAGGTGTATTTTTACCTGTTTTTTAAATCTGATTTTACTGCTTGCATCAGTTACTTGATGTGGAATAGAGTTCCATGTAGTCATGGCTCTATGTAGTACTGTGCGCCTCCCATAGTCTGTTCTGGACTTCTTGACTGTGAAGGGACCTCTGGTGGCATGTCTTGTGGGATATGCATGGGTGTCCGAGCTGTGTGCCAGTATTCCAAACAGACAGCTTGGTACATTCAGCTTGTCGACACCTCTTACAAAAACAAGCAGTGATGAAGTCTTTCTCTCTTCCACTCTGAGCCAGGAGAGACTGACATGCATGGCATTAATGTTAGCACTCCGTGTACTTTTAAGGGCCAGCCGTGCTGCCCTGTTCTGAGCCAACTGCAATTTTCCCATGTCCCTCTTTGTGGCACCTGACCACACTGCTGAACAGTAGTCCAGGTGCAACAAAACTAGGGCCTGTAGGACCTGCCTTGTTGATAGTGCTGTTAAGAAGGCAGAGCAGCGCTTTATTATGGACAGACTTCTCCCCATCTTAGCTACTGTTATATCAATATGTTTTGACCATGACAGTTTACAATCCACGGTTACTTCAAGCAGTTTAGTCTCCTCAACTTGCTAAATTTCCACATTATTCATTACGAGATGTAGTTGAGGTTTAGGGTTTAGTGAATGATTTGACCCAAATCCAATGATTTTAGTTTTGGAAATATTTAGGACTAACTTATTCCTTTCAACCCATTCCGAAAAGAACTGCAACTCTTTGTTAAGTGTTGCAGTTATTTCAGTTGCTGAAGTAGCTGACATGTATAGTGTTGAGTCATCCGCATACATAGACACACTGGCTTTACTCAAAGCCAGTGGCATGTCGTTAGTACAGATGGAAAAAAGCAAGGGGCCTAGACAGCTGCCCTGGGAAATTCCTGATTCTACCTGGATTATGTTTGAGATGCTGCCATTAAAGATCACCCTCTGTGTTCTGTTAGACAGGTAACTCTTTATCCACAATATAGCAGGGGGTGTAAAGCCATAACACATACGTTTTTCCAGAAACAGACTATAATCGATAATGTCAAAAGCCGCACTGAAGTCTAACAAAACAGCCCCCACAATATTTTATCATCAATTTCTCTCAGCCAATCATCAGTCATTTGTGTAAGTGCTGTGCTTGTTGAATGTCCTTCTCTATAAGCATGCTGAAAGTTTGTTGTCAATTTGTTTACTGTAAAATAGCATTGTATCTGGTCAAACACAATTTTTTCCAATAGTTTACTAAGGGTTGGTAACAGGCTAATTGGTCGGCTATTTGAGCCAGTAAAGGGGGCTTTACTATTCTTAGGTAGCAGAATTACTTTCACTTCCCTCCAGGCCTGGGGGCACACACATTCTAGTAGGCTTAAATTGAAAATATGTCAAATAGGAGTGGCAATATCGTCCGCTATTACCCTCAGCAATTCTCCATCCAAGTAGTCAGACCCTGGTGGCTTGTCATTGTTAATAGCAACAATAATGTGTTCATCTCCACACTCACTTTACGGAATTAAAAATTACAATGCTTGTCTTTCATAATTTGGTCAGATATACAGTGGGGAAAAAAGTATTTAGTCAGCCACCAATTGTGCAAGTTCTCCCACTTAAAAAGATGAGAGGCCTGTAATTTTCATCATAGGTACACGTCAACAATGACAGACAAATTGAGATTTTTTTTCCAGAAAATCACATTGTAGGATTTTTTATGAATTTATTTGCAAATTATGGTGGAAAATAAGTATTTGGTCACCTACAAACAAGCAAGATTTCTGGCTCTCACAGACCTGTAACTTCTTCTTTAAGAGGCTCCTCTGTCCTCCACTCTTTATCTGTATTAATGGTACCTGTTTGAACTTGTTATCAGTATAAAAGACACCTGTCCACAACCTCAAACAGTCACACTCCAAACTCCACTATGGCCAAGACCAAAGAGCTGTCAAAGGACACCAGAAACAAAATTGTAGACCTGCACCAGGCTGGGAAGACTGAATCTGCAATAGGTAAGCAGCTTGGTTTGAAGAAATCAACTGTGGGAGCAATTATTAGGAAATGGAAGACATACAAGACCACTGATAATCTCCCTCGATCTGGGGCTCCACGCAAGATCTCACCCCGTGGGGTCAAAATGATCACAAGAACGGTGAGCAAAAATCCCAGAACCACACGGGGGGACCTAGTGAATGATCTGCAGAGAGCTGGGACCAAAGTAACAAAGCCTACCATCAGTAACACACTACGCCACCAGGGACTCAAATCCTGCAGTGCCAGACGTGTCCCCCTGCTTAAGCCAGTACATGTCCAGGCCTGTCTGAAGTTTGCTAGAGTCCATTTGGATGATCCAGAAGAGGATTGGGAGAATGTAATATGGTCAGATGAAACCAAAATATAACTTTTTGGTCAAAAAAGTGGGTATACAGAAGATAGCCCTATTTGGTGAAAGACCAAGTCCATATTATGGCAAGAAAAGCTCAAATAAGCAAAGAGAAACGACAGTCCATCATTACTTTAAGACATGAAGGTCAGTCAATAAGGAAAATATCAAGAACTTTGAACATTTCTTCAAGTGCAGTCGCAAAAACAATCAAGCGCTATGATGAAACTGGCTCTCATGAGGACCGCCACAGGAAAGGAAGACCCAGAGTTACCTCTGCTGCAGAGGATAAGTTCATTAGAATTACCAGCCTCAGAAATTGCAGCCCAAATAAATGCTTCACAGAGTTCAAGTAACAGACACATCTCAACATCAACTGTTCAGAGTACAGTCATGGTCAAAAGTTTTGAGAATGACACAAATACTAATTTTCACAAAGTCTGCTGCCTCAGTTTTGATGATGGCAATTTGCATATACTCCAGAATGTTATGAAGAGTGATCAGATGAATTGCAATTAATTGCAAAGTCCCTCGTTGCCATGCAAATGAACTTAATCCCAAAAAAAACATTTCCACTGCATTTCAGCCCTGCCACAAAAGGACCAGCTGCCATCATGTCAGTGATTCTCTCATTAACACAGGTGAGAGCTGGAGATCACTCTGTCATGCTGATTGTGTAGAATAACAGACTGGAAGCTTTAAAAGGAGGGTGGTGCTTGAAATCATTGTTCTTCCTCTGTTAACCATGGTTACCTGCAAGGAATCATTGCTTTGCACAAAAAGGGCTTCACAGGCAAGGATATTGCTGCTAGTAAGATTGCACCTAAATCAACCATTTATCGGATCATCAAGATCTTCTAGGAGAGAGGTTCAATTGTTGTGAAGAAGGCTTCAGGGCGCCCAAGAAAGTCCAGCAAGCGCCAGGACCGTCTCCTAATGTTGGTTCAGCTGCGGGATCGGGGGACCACCAGTGCAGAGCTTGCTCAGGAATGGCAGCAGGCAGGTGTGAGTGCATCTGCACGCACAGTGAGGTTAATACTTTTGGAGGATGGCCTGGTGTCAAGAAGGGCAGCAAAGAAGCCACTTCTCTCCAGGAATAACATCAGGGACAGATTGATATTCTGCAAAAGGTACAGGGATTGGACTGCTGAGGACTGGGGTAAAGTCATTTTCTCTGATGAATCCCCTTTCCGATTGTTTGGGGCATCCGCAAAACACCTTGTCCGGAGAAGACAAGGTGAGTGCTGCCATCAGTCCTGTGTCATGCCGACAGTAAAGCATCCTGAGACCATTCATGTGTGGGGTGGCTTCTCAGCCAAGGGAGTGGGCTCACTCACAATTTTGCCTAAGAACACAGCCATGAATAAAGAATGGTACCAACACATCCTCCGAGAGCAACTTCTCCCAACCATCCAAGAACAGTTTGGTGACGACCAATGCCTTTTCCAGCATGATGGAGCACCTTGCCTAAGGCAAAAGTGATAACTAAGTGGCTCGGGGAACAAAATATCAACATTTTGGGTCCATGGCCGGGAAACTCCCCAGACCTTAATCCCATTGAGAACTTGTGGTCGATCCTCAAGAGGCGGGTGGACAAACAAAAACCCACAAATTCTGACAAACTCCAAGCATTGATTATGCAAGAATGGGCTGCCATCAGTCAGGATGTGGCCCAGAAGTTAATTGACAGCATGCCAGGGCGGATTGCAGAGGTCTTGAAAAAGAAGGGTCAACACTGCAAATATTGACTCTTTGCATAAACTTAATGTAATTGTCAATAAAAGCATTTGACACTTATGGAATGCTTGTAATTATACTTCAGTTTACCATAGTAACATCTGACAAAAATATCTCATAACACTGAAGCAGCGAACTTTGTGAAGACCAATACTTGTGTCATTCTTTAAAATGTTGACCACGACTGTAGACAGCGTGAATCAGGCCTTCATGGTTGAATTGCTGCAACGAAACCACTACTAAAGGACAAAAATAATAAGAAGAGACTTGCTTAGGCCAAGAAACACGAGCAATGGACATTAAACTGGTGGAAATTGCACTGTGTATATATCCAAATTTGAGATTTTTGGTTCCAACCGCCGTGTCTTTGTGAGACGCAGAGCAGGTGAACGGATGATCTCCACATATGTGGTTCCCACCGTGAAGTATGGAGGAGGAGGTGTGATGGTGTGGGGGTGCTTTGCTGGTGACTTTGTCTGTGATTTATTTAGAATTCAAGGCACACTTAACTAGCATGGCTACCACAGCATTCTGCAGCGATACGCCATCCCATCTGGTTTGCGTGGTTCTATCATTTGTTTTTCAACAAAACAATGACACAAAAGCATTCCAGGTGAAGCTGGTTGAAAGAATGCCAAGAGTGTGCAAAGCTGTCATCAAGGCAAAGGGTGGTGACTGAAGAATCTCAAATATAACATTTATTTTGATTTGTTTAACACTTTTTTGGTTACTACATGATTCCATATGTGTTATATCATAGTTTTAATGTCCTCAATATTATTATACAATGTAGAAAATAGTAAAAATAAAGAGAAACCCTTGAATGAGTAGGCGTGTCCAAACTTTTGACATGTTACAGTATATATATATAATTCCCTTCTGAAAGTAACAGCGTAGGGTCGTTGATTCCGGCCTTGAGCGTTTTACTGGTAGCCTGGAGGCAGTTCATTGGGCGCACACTGATTTACAATCTTAGATTCTGTTTAAATATTTCATCATATTGAGTTTCTGTAAAAACAGGTTTTCTATAGATATCACATCATGTGACCTGGATGTCAGCCTGGATATCAAGCTTTGAAATGTTAAATATATTGATCTCATATTGTCAGCTTCCTACCATTTGACTCCCAACTCACGTTGTTAATGTGTTTCGAGGTGGTTCCTTTTCCATGGTTACCAGGTGACTCCAGAGTGATGAGCCCCACCTGAGGGGGGGGGGGGGGGGGGGGGCAGTGGGCATTATCAATCAATCAATTTTATTTTATATAGCCCTTCTTACATCAGCTAATATCTCGAAGTGCTGTACAGAAACCCAGCCTAAAACCCCAAACAGCTAGTAATGCAGGTGTAGAAGCACGGTGGCTAGGAAAAACTCCCTAGAAAGGCGAAAACCTAGGAAGAAACCTAGAGAGGAACCAGGCTATGAGGGGTGGCCAGTCCTCTTCTGGCTGTGCCGGGTGAAGATTATAACAGAAACCATGCCAAGATGTTCAAAAATTTTCATAAGTGACAAGCATGGTCAAATAATAATCAGGAATAAATCTCAGTTGGCTTTTCATAGCCGATCATTAAGAGTTGAAAACAGCAGGTCTGGGACAGGTAGGGGTTCCATAACCGCAGGCAGAACAGTTGAAACTGGAATAGCAGCAAGGCCAGGCGGACTGGGGACAGCAAGGAGTCACCACGGCCGGTAGTCCCGACGTATGGTCCTAGGGCTCAGGTTCTCAGAGAGAAAGAGAGAACGAGAGAATTAGAGAGAGCATACTTAAATTCACACAGGACACTGGATAAGACAGGAGAAGTACTCCAGGTATAACCAACTAACCCCAGCCCCCCCGACACATAAACTACTGCAGCATAAATACTGGAGGCTGAGACAGGAGCGGTCCGGAGACACTGTGGCCCCATCCGAAGAAACCCCCGGACAGGGCCAAACAGGAAGGATATAACCCCACCCACTCTGCCAAAGCACAGCCCCCGCACCACTAGAGGGATATCCTCAACCACCAACTTACAATCCTGAGACAAGGCCGAGTATAGCCCACATAGGTCTCCACCACAGCACAGTGTCTCTCCCGATCCCAGGCCCTCGCAGAGCTGTGCAGATCCAGGACAGCTAAGCCCTGGAGGAATACGCAGATTCAAAGAGGAGTCCGTAATTTGCTTTCTAATGGTCATGATCTTTTCCTCAAAGAAGTTCATGAATTTATTACTGCTGAAGTGAAAGCCATCCTCTCTTTGGGAATGCTGCTTTTTAGTTAGCTTTGCAACAGTATCAAAAAGAAATTTTGGATTATTCTTATTTTCCTCGATTAAGTTGGAAAAGTAGGATGATCGAGCAGCAGTGAGGGCTCTTCGGTACTGCACGGTACTGTCTTTCCAAGCTAGTCGGAAGACTTCCAGTTTGGTGTGGCGCCATTTCCGTTCCAATTTCCTGGAAGCTTGCTTCAAAGCTCGGGTATTTTCTGTATACCAGGGAGCTAGTTTCTTATGACAAATGTTTTTCGTTTTTTTAGGGGTGCAACTGCATCTAGGGTATTGCGCAAGGTTAAATTGAGTTTCCTCAGTTAAGTGGTTAACTGATTTTTGTCCTCTGACGTCCTTGGGTAGGCAGAAAGGAGTCTGGAAGGGCATCAAGGAATTTTTGTGTTGTCTGAGAATTTATAGCACGACTTTTGATGCTCCTTGGTTGGGGTCTGAGCAGATTATTTGTTGCGATTGCAAACGTAATAAAATGGTGGTCCGATAGTCCAGGATTTTGTGGAAAAACATTAAGATCTACAACATTTATTCCATGGGACAAAACTAGGTCCAGAGTATGACTGTGGCAGTGAGTAGGTCCAGAGACATGTTGGACAAAACCCACTGAGTCGATGATGGCTCCGAAAGACTTTTGGAGTGGGTCTGTGGACTTCTCCATGTGAATATTAAAATCACCAAAAAATTAGAATATGATCTGCTATGACTACAAGGTCTGATAGGAATTCAGGAAACTCAGAGAGGAACGCTGTATATGGCCCAGGAGGCCTGTAAACAGTAGCTATAAAAAGTGATTGAGTAGGCTGCATAGATTTCATGACTAGAAGCTCAAAAGATGAAAACGCCATTTTTTTTTTTGTAAATTGAAATTTGCTATCGTAAATGTTAGCAACACCTCCGCCTTTGCGGGATGCACGGGGAATATGGTCACTAGTGTAACCAGGAGGTGAGGCCTCATTTAACACAGCAAATTCATCAGGCTTAAGCCATGTTTCAGTCAGGCCAATCACATCAAGATTATGATCAGTGATTAGTTCATTGACTATGACTGCCTTTGAAGTGAGGGATCTAACATTAAGTAACCCTATTTTGAGATGTGAGGTATCACGATCTCTTTCAATAATGGCAGGAATGGAGGAGGTCTTTATCCTAATAAGATTGCTAGGGTGAACACCGCCATGTTTAGTTTTGCCCAACCTAGGTCGAGGCACAGACACAGTCTCAATGGGTATGGCTGAGCTGACTACACTGACTATGCTATTGGCAGACTCCACTAAGCTGGCAGGTTGGCTAACAGCCTGCTGCCTTGCCTGCACCCTATTTCACTGTGGGGCTAGAGGAGTTAGAGCCCTATCTATTAGACACATTAAACACATTATAGTGGGGTAGTGGGGAACCCAGAGGAGCTGGAGAGGTAGTGGGGAACCCAGAGGAGCTGGAGAGGTAGTGGGGAACCCAGAGGAGCTGGAGAGGTAGTGGGGAACCCAGAGGAGCTGGAGAGGTAGTGGGGAACCCAGAGGAGCTGGAGAGGTAGTGGGGAACCCAGAGGAGCTGGAGAGGTAGTGGGGAGCTGGAGAGGAAGTGGGGAGCTGGAGAGGTAGTGGGGAACCCAGAGGAGCTGGAGAGGTAGTGGGGAACCCAGAGGAGCTGGAGAGGTAGTGGGGAACCAAGAGGAGCTGGAGAGGTAGTGGGGAACCCAGAGGAGCTGGAGAGGTAGTGGGGAGGCCAGAGGAGCTGGAGAGGTAGTGGGGAGGCCAGAGGAGCTGGAGAGGTAGTGGGGAACCCAGAGGAGCTGGAGAGGAAGTGGGGAACCCAGAGGAGCTGGAGAGTTAGTGGGGAGCTGGAGAGGTAGTGGGGAGCTGGAGAGGTAGTGGGGAGCTGGAGAGGTAGTGGGGAACCCAGAGGAGCTGGAGAGGAAGTGGGGAACCCAGAGGAGCTGGAGAGGTAGTGGGGAGCTGGAGAGGTAGTGGGGAGCTGGAGAGGTAGTGGGGAACCCAGAGGAGCTGGAGAGGTAGTGGGGAACACAGAGGAGCTGGAGAGGTAGTGGGGAACCCAGAGGAGCTGGAGAGGTAGTGGGGAGCTGGAGAGGTAGTGGGGAACCTAGAGGAGCTGGAGAGGTAGTGGGGAGCTGGAGAGTTAGTGGGGAACCCAGAGGAGTTGGAGAGGTAGTGGGGAACCCAGAGGAGCTGGAGAGGTAGTGGGGAACACAGAGGAGCTGGATAGGTAGTGGGGAACCCAGAGGAGCTGGAGAGGTAGTGGGGAGCTGGAGAGGTAGTGGGGAACCCAGAGGAGTTGGAGAGGTAGTGGGGAACCCAGAGGAGCTGGAGAGGTAGTGGGGAACCCAGAGAAGCTGGAGAGGTAGTGGGGAGCTGGAGAGGTAGTGGGGAACCTAGAGGAGCTGGAGAGGTAGTGGGGAACCCAGAGGAGCTGGAGAGGTAGTGGGGAACCCAGAGGAGCTGGACCCAGAGGAGCTGGAGAGGTAGTGGGGAGCTGGAGAGGTAGTGGGGAGCAGAGGAGCTGGAGAGGTAGTGGGGAGCTGGAGAGGTAGTGGGGAACCCAGAGGAGCTGGACCCAGAGGAGCTGGAGAGGTAGTGGGGAGCTGGAGAGGTAGTGGGGAACCCAGAGGAGCTGGACCCAGAGGAGCTGGAGAGGTAGTGGGGAGCTGGAGAGGTAGTGGGGAGCTGGAGAGGTAGTGGGGAACACAGAGGAGCTGGACCCAGAGGAGCTGGAGAGGTAGTGGGGAGCTGGAGAGGTAGTGGGGAACCCAGAGGAGCTGGAGAGGTAGTGGGGAGCTGGAGAGGTAGTGGGGAACCCAGAGGAGCTGGAGAGGTAGTGGGGAGCTGGAGAGGTAGTGGGGAACCCAGAGGAGCTGGAGAGGTAGTGGGGAGCTGGAGAGGTAGTGGGGAACCCAGAGGAGTTGGAGAGGTAGTGGGGAACCCAGAGGAGCTGGAGAGGAAGTGGGGAGGCCAGAGGAGCTGGAGAGGTAGTGGGGAGCTGGAGAGGTAGTGGGGAGCTGGAGAGGTAGTGGGGAACACAGAGGAGCTGGAGAGGTAGTGGGGAACCCAGAGGAGCTGGAGAGGTAGTGGGGAGCTGGAGAGGTAGTGGGGAACCCAGAGGAGCTGGAGAGGTAGTGGGGAACCCAGAGGAGCTGGAGAGGTAGTGGGGAGGCCAGAGGAGCTGGAGAGGTAGTGGGGAGCTGGAGAGGTAGTGGGGAACCCAGAGGAGCTGGAGAGGTAGTGGGGAGCTGGAGAGGTAATGGGGAACCCAGAGGAGCTGGAGAGGTAGTGGGGAGCTGGAGAGGTAGTGGGGAACCCAGAGGAGTTGGAGAGGTAGTGGGGAACCCAGAGGAGCTGGAGAGGAAGTGGGGAGGCCAGAGGAGCTGGGAGAGGTAGTGGGGAGCTGGAGAGGTAGTGGGGAGCTGGAGAGGTAGTGGGGAACACAGAGGAGCTGGAGAGGTAGTGGGGAACCCAGAGGAGCTGGAGAGGTAGTGGGGAGCTGGAGAGGTAGTGGGGAACCCAGAGGAGCTGGAGAGGTAGTGGGGAGCTGGAGAGGTAGTGGGGAACCCAGAGGAGCTGGAGAGGTAGTGGGGAGCTGGAGAGGTAGTGGGGAGCTGAGAGGTAACACCAGAGGAGCTGGAGAGGTAGTGGGGAGCTGGAGAGGTAGTGGGGAGCTGGAGAGGTAGTGGTGAACCCAGAGGAGCTGGAGAGGTAGTGGGGAGCTCTAGAGGAAGTAGGGAGCTGGAGAGGTAGTGGGGAACCCAGAGGAGCTGGAGAGGTAGTGGGGAACCCAGAGGAGCTGGAGAGGAAGTGGGGAGCTGGAGAGGTAGGGAACCCAGAGGAGCTGGAGGGAGCTGGAGAGGAAGAGGAGCTGGAGAGGTAGTGGGGAACCCAGAGGAGCTGGAGAGGTAGTGGGGAACCCAGAGGAGCTGGAGAGGAAGTGGGGAGCTGGAGAGGAAGTGGGGAACCCAGAGGAGCTGGAGAGGTAGTGGGGAGCTGGAGAGGTAGTGGGGAAACCAGAGGAGTTGGAGAGGTAGTGGGGAACCCAGAGGAGCTGGAGAGGAAGTGGGGAGTCCAGAGGAGCTGGAGAGGTAGTGGGGAGCTGGAGAGGTAGTGGGGAGCTGGAGAGGTAGTGGGGGAACACAGAGGAGCTGGAGAGGTAGTGGGGAACCCAGAGGAGCTGGAGAGGTAGTGGGGAGCTGGAGAGGTAGTGGGGAACCCAGAGGAGCTGGAGAGGTAGTGGGGAGCTGGAGAGGTAGTGGGGAGCTGGAGGAACCCAGAGGGAGCTGGAGAGGTAGTGGGGAACACAGAGGAGCTGGAGAGGTAGTGGGGGAGAGCTACCAGAGGAGCTGGAGAGGTAGTGGGGAGCTGGAGAGGTAGTGGGGAACCTAGAGGAGCTGGAGTGGGTAGTGGGGAGGAGCTGGAGAGGTAGTGGGGAACCCAGAGGAGCTGGAGAGGTAGTGGGGAACCCAGAGGAGCTGGAGAGGAAGTGGGGAGG
The DNA here is from genome assembly GCA_036851935.1 of Coregonus suidteri. Classification (NCBI taxonomy): domain Eukaryota; kingdom Metazoa; phylum Chordata; class Actinopteri; order Salmoniformes; family Salmonidae; genus Coregonus; species Coregonus suidteri. The sequence goes on along the minus strand of CM072238.1, from coordinate 169,073 downwards.
CCAGAGGAGCTGGAGAGGTAGTGGGGAGGCCAGGGGAGCTGGAGAGGTAGTGGGGAGGCCAGAGGAGCTGGAAAGGTAGTGGGGAACCCAGAGGAGCTGGAGAGGTAGTGGGGAACCCAGAGGAGCTGGAGAGGAAGTGGGAAGCTGGAGAGGAAGTGGGGAGCTGGAGAGGAAGTGGGGAACCCAGAGGAGCTGGAAAGGAAGTGGGGAGCTGGAGAGGAAGTGGGGAGCTGGAGAGGAAGTGGGGAACCCAGAGGAGCTGGAGAGGAAGTGGGGAGCTGTAGAGGAAGTGGGGAACCCAGAGGAGCTGGAGAGGTAGTGGGGAACCCAGAGGAGCTGGAGAGGTAGTGGGGAGCTGGAGAGGTAGTGGGGATCCTAGAGGAGCTGGAGAGGTAGTGGGGAGCTGGAGAGGTAGTGGGGAACCCAGAGGAGTTGGAGAGGTAGTGGGGAACCCAGAGGAGCTGGAGAGGAAGTGGGGAGGCCAGAGGAGCTGGAGAGGTAGTGGGGAGGCCAGGGGAGCTGGAGAGGTAGTGGGGAGGCCAGAGGAGCTGGAAAGGTAGTGGGGAACCCAGAGGAGCTGGAGAGGTAGTGGGGAACCCAGAGGAGCTGGAGAGGTAGTGGGGAGCTGGAGAGGAAGTGGGGAGCTGGAGAGGAAGTGGGGAACCCAGAGGAGCTGGAAAGGAAGAGGGGAGCTGGAGAGGTAGTGGGGAGCTGGAGAGGTAGTGGGGAGCTGGAGAGGTAGTGGGGAACCCAGAGGAGCTGGAGAGGTAGTGGGGAACACAGAGGAGCTGGAGAGGTAGTGGGGAACCCAGAGGAGCTGGAGAGGTAGTGGGGAGCTGGAGAGGTAGTGGGGAACCCAGAGGAGCTGGAGAGGTAGTGGGGAGCTGGAGAGGTAGTGGGGAACCTAGAGGAGCTGGAGAGGTAGTGGGGAGCTGGAGAGGTAGTGGGGAACCCAGAGGAGTTGGAGAGGTAGTGGGGAGCTGGAGAGGTAGTGGGGAACCCAGAGGAGCTGGAGAGGTAGTGGGGAGCTGGAGAGGTAGTGGGGAACCCAGAGGAGCTGGAGAGGTAGTGGGGAACCCAGAGGAGCTGGAGAGGTAGTGGGGAACACAGAGGAGCTGGAGAGGTAGTGGGGAGCTGGAGAGGTAGTGGGGAGCTGGAGAGGTAGTGGGGAACCCAGAGGAGCTGGAGAGGTAGTGGGGAGCTGGAGAGGTAGTGGGGAACCTAGAGGAGCTGGAGAGGTAGTGGGGAGCTGGAGAGGTAGTGGGGAGCTGGAGAGGTAGTGGGGAGCTGGAGAGGTAGTGGGGAGCTGGAGAGGTAGTGGGGAACCCAGAGGAGCTGGAGAGGTAGTGGGGAACACAGAGGAGCTGGAGAGGTAGTGGGGAACCCAGAGGAGCTGGAGAGGTAGTGGGGAGCTGGAGAGGTAGTGGGGAACCCAGAGGAGTTGGAGAGGTAGTGGGGAACCCAGAGGAGCTGGAGAGGTAGTGGGGAGCTGGAGAGGTAGTGGGGAACCTAGAGGAGCTGGAGAGGTAGTGGGGGGAACCCAGAGGAGCTGGAGAGGTAGTGGGGAACCCAGAGGAGCTGGACCCAGAGGAGCTGGAGAGGTAGTGGGGAGCTGGAGAGGTAGTGGGGAGCTGGAGAGGTAGTGGGGAACACAGAGGAGCTGGAGAGGTAGTGGGGAGCTGGAGAGGTAGTGGGGAACCCAGAGGAGCTGGAGAGGTAGTGGGGAGCTGGAGAGGAGTGGAGAGGTAGTGGGGAGCTGGAGAGGTAGTGGGGAGCTGGAGAGGTAGTGGGGAACACAGAGGAGCTGGAGAGGTAGTGGGGAGCTGGAGAGGTAGTGGGGAGCTGGAGAGGTAGTGGTGAACCCAGAGGAGCTGGAGAGGTAGTGGGGAGCTGGAGAGGTAGTGGGGAACCCAGAGGATCTGGAGAGGTAGTGGGGAACCCCTGGAGAGGTAGTGGGGAACCCAGAGGGAGAGGAAGTGGGGAGCTGGAGAGGTAGTGGGGAGCTGGAGAGGAAGTAGGGAGCTGGAGAGGTAGTGGGGAACCCAGAGGAGCTGGAGAGGTAGTGGGGAACCCAGAGGAGCTGGAGAGGAAGTGGGGAGCTGGAGAGGAAGTGGGGAACCCAGAGGAGCTGGAGAGGTAGTGGGGAGCTGGAGAGGTAGTGGGGAACCCAGAGGAGTTGGAGAGGTAGTGGGGAACCCAGAGGAGCTGGAGAGGAGCTGGAGAGGTAGTGGGGAGGCCAGAGGAGCTGGAGAGGTAGTGGGGAGCTGGAGAGGTAGTGGGGAGCTGGAGAGGTAGTGGGGAACACAGAGGAGCTGGAGAGGTAGTGGGGAACCCAGAGGAGCTGGAGAGGTAGTGGGGAGCTGGAGAGGTAGTGGGGAAACCCATGGGAGTTGGAGAGGTAGTGGGGAACCCAGAGGAGCTGGAGAGTAGTGGGGAGCTGGAGAGGTAGTGGGGAACCCAGAGGAGCTGGAGAGGTAGTGGGGAGCTGGAGAGGTAGTGGGGAACCCAGAGGAGTTGGAGAGGTAGTGGGGAACCCAGAGGAGCTGGAGAGGAAGTGGGGAGGCCAGAGGAGCTGGAGAGGTAGTGGGGAGGCCAGGGGAGCTGGAGAGGTAGTGGGGAGGCCAGAGGAGCTGGAGAGGTAGTGGGGAACCCAGAGGAGCTGGAGAGGTAGTGGGGAACCCAGAGGAGCTGGAGAGGAAGTGGGGAGCTGGAGAGGAAGTGGGGAGCTGGAGAGGAAGTGGGGAACCCAGAGGAGCTGGAAAGGAAGTGGGGAGCTGGAGAGGAAGTGGGGAGCTGGAGAGGAAGTGGGGGAACCCAGAGGAGCTGGAGAGGAAGTGGGGAGCTGGAGAGGAAGTGGGGAACCCAGAGGAGCTGGAGAGGTAGTGGGGGAACTGGAGAGGTAGAGGAGTTGGAGAGGTAGTGGGGAACCCAGAGGAGCTGGGGAGGAGTGGGGGGGGCCAGAGGAGCTGGAGAGGTAGTGGGGAGGCCAGGGGAGCTGGAGAGGTAGTGGGGAGGCCAGAGGAGCTGGAAAGGTAGTGGGGGAGCTGGGACCCAGAGGAGCTGGAGAGGTAGTGGGGAACCAGAGGAGCTGGAGAGGAAGTGGGGAGCTGGGAGCTGGAGAGGAAGTGGAGGAGCTGGAGAGGAAGTGGGGAACCCAGAGGAGCTGGAGAAGGAAGTGGGGAGCTGGAGAGGAAGTGGGGAGCTGGAGAGGAAGTGGGGAACCCAGAGGAGCTGGAGAGGAAGTGGGAAGCTGGAGAGGAAGTGGGGAGCTGGAGAGGAAGTGGGGAACCCAGAGGAGCTGGAGAGGAAGTGGGGAGGTGGAGAGGTAGTGGGGAGCTGGAGAGGAAGTGGGGAGGTTGTGAGGAGCTGGAGAGGTAGTGGGGAGCTGGAGAGGAAGTGGGGAACCCAGAGGAGCTGGAGAGGTAGTGGGGAACCCAGAGGAGCTGGAGAGGTAGTGGGGAACCCAGAGGAGCTGGAGAGGAAGTGGGGAGCTGGAGAGGAAGTGGGGAACCCAGAGGAGCTGGAGAGGAAGTGGGGAGCTGGAGAGGAAGTGGGGAACCCAGAGGAGCTGGAGAGGTAGTGGGGAACCCAGAGGAGCTGGACCCAGAAGAGCTGGAGAGGAAGTGGGGAACCCAGAGGAGCTGGAGAGGAAGTGGGGAACCCAGAGGAGCTGGACCCAGAGGAGCTGGAGAGGAAGTGGGGAGCTGGAGAGGAAGTGGGGAACCCAGAGGAGCTGGAGAGGAAGTGGGGAGCTGTAGAGGAAGTGGGGAACCCAGAGGAGCTGGAGAGGTAGTGGGGAACCCAGAGGAGCTGGACCCAGAGGAGCTGGAGAGGAAGTGGGGAGCTGGAGAGGAAGTGGGGAACCCAGAGGAGCTGGAGAGGAAGTGGGGAGCTGGAGAGGAAGTGGGGAACCCAGAGGAGCTGGAGAGGTAGTGGGGAACCCAGAGGAGCTGGACCCAGAAGAGCTGGAGAGGAAGTGGGGAACCCAGAGGAGCTGGAGAGGAAGTGGGGAACCCAGAGGAGAGGAAGTGGGGAGCTGGAGAGGAAGTGGGGAGCTGGAGAGGAAGTGGGGAACCCAGAGGAGCTGGAGAGGTAGTGGGGAACCCAGAGGAGCTGGAGAGGTAGTGGGGAGCTGGAGAGGAAGTTTTACACATTATACACTGTCTCTACCACCTCTCTCTCTCTACCTCAGTGGCATTAAGAAACATTATACCACCTCTCTCTCTACCTCAGTGGCATTAAGAAACATTATACCACCTCTCTCTCTACCTCAGTGGCATTAATAAACATTATACCACCTCTCTCTCTACCTCAGTGGCATTAAGAAACATTATACCACCTCTCTCTCTCTACCTCAGTGGCATTAAGAAACATTATACCACCTCTCTCTCTACCTCAGTGGCATTAATAAACAGTATACCACCTCTCTCTCTCTACCTCAGTGGCATTAAGAAACATTATACCACCTCTCAGAGGAGCTGGAGAGGTAGTGGGGAGCTGGAGGGTAACCCAGAGGAGCTGGAGAGGTAGTGGGGAGCTGAAGGGTAACCCAGAGGAGCTGGAGAGGTAGTGGGGAGGAGGGCCAGAGGAGCTGGAGAGGTAGTGGGGAACCCAGAGGAGCTGGAGAGGTAGTGGGGAACCCAGAGGAGCTGGAGAGGTAGTGGGGAGCTGGAGAGGTAGTGGGGAACCCAGAGGAGCTGGAGAGGTAGTGGGGAACCCAGAGGAGCTGGAGAGGTAGTGGGGAACCCAGAGGAGCTGGAGAGGTAGTGGGGAACCCAGAGGAGCTGGACCCAGAGGAGCTGGAGAGGTAGTGGGGAGCTGGAGAGGTAGTGGGGAGCTGGAGAGGTAGTGGGGAACACAGAGGAGCTGGAGAGGTAGTGGGGAACCCAGCTGGAGAGGAGCTGGAGAGGTAGTGGGGAACCCAGAGGAGCTGGGGAGCTGGAGAGGTAGTGGGGAACCCAGGAGCTGGAGAGGTAGTGGGGAACCCAGAGGAGCTGGAGAGGTAGTGGGGAGCTGGAGAGGTAGTGGGGAACCCAGAGGAGCTGGAGAGGTAGTGGGGAACCCAGAGGAGCTGGAGAGGTAGTGGGGAACACAGAGGAGCTGGAGAGGTAGTGGGGAAAGCAGAGGAGAGGGAGCTGGGGAGGTAGTGGGGGAGCAGAGGAGCTGGTAGTGGGGAACCCAGAGGAGTTGAGCTGGAGAGGTAGTGGGGAACCAGAGGAGCTGGAGAGGTAGTGGGGAGCTGGAGAGGTAGTGGGGAGCTGGAGAGGAGCTGGAGAGGTAGTGGGGAACCCAGAGGAGCTGGAGAGGTAGTGGGGAACCCAGAGGAGCTGGGACCAGAGGAGCTGGAGAGGTAGTGGGGAGCTGGAGAGGTAGTGGGGAGCTGGAGAGGTAGTGGGGAACACAGAGGAGCTGGACCCAGAGGAGCTGGAGAGGTAGTGGGGAGGAGCTGGAGAGGTAGTGGGGAGCTGGAGAGGTAGTGGGGAACCCAGAGGAGCTGGAGAGGTAGTGGGGAGCTGGAGAGGTAGTGGGAGGGAACCCAGAGGAGCTGGGGAGGTAGTGGGGAGCTGGAGAGGTAGTGGGGGAAACCCAGAGGAGCTGGAGGAGGTAGTGGGGAGCTGGAGAGGTAGTGGGAGAGCTGGGGGAACCCAAGGAGACTGGAGAGGTAGTGGGGGAACCCAGAGTAGCTGGAGAGGAAGTGGGGAGGCCAGAGGAGCTGGAGAGGTAGTGGGGAGCTGGAGAGGTAGTGGGGAGCTGGAGAGGTAGTGGGGAACACAGAGGAGCTGGAGAGGTAGTGGGGAACCCAGAGGAGCTGGAGAGGTAGTGGGGAGCTGGAGAGGAGCTGGAGAACCCAGAGGAGCTGGAGAGGTAGTGGGGAACCAGAGGAGCTGGAGAGGAAGTGGGGAGGCCAGAGGAGCTGGAGAGGTAGTGGGGAGCTGGAGAGGTAGTGGGGGACCCAGAGGAGCTGGAGAGGTAGTGGGGAGCTGGAGAGGTAGTGGGGAACCCAGAGGAGCTGGAGAGGTAGTGGTAGGGAGGAGCTGGAGAGGTAGTGGGGAACCAGAGGAGTTGGAGAGGTAGTGGGGAACCCAGAGGAGCTGGAGAGAAAAGTGGGGAGGCCAGAGGAGCTGGAGAGGTAGTGGGGAACCCAGAGGAGTGGGGATAGGAGAGGTAGCTGGAGAGGAAGTGGGGCTGGAGAGAGGAGCTGGAAAAAGTAGTGGGGGAGCTGGAGAGGTAAGTGGGGAACCCAGAGGAGCTGGAACCCAGAGGAGCTGGGAGGAAGTGGGGAGCTGGAGAGGTAGTGGGGAACCCAGAGGAGCTGGAGTAGTGGTAGTGGGGAAACCCAGAGGCTGGAGAGGTAGTGGGGAGCTGGAGAGGTAGGGAACCCAGAGGAGCTGGAGAGGTAGTGGGGAGCTGGAGAGGTAGTGGGGAGCTGGAAGGGTAGAGAGGAGCTGGAGAGGTAGTGGGAACCCAGAGGAGCTGGAGAGGTAGTGGGGAGCTGGAGAGGTAGTGGGGAGCTTAAGCTGAGAGGTAGTGGGGAACCCAGAGGAGCTGGAGAGGTAGTGGGGAACCCAGAGGAGCTGGAGAGGTAGTGGGGAGGCCAGAGGAGCTGGAGAGGTAGTGGGGAGGCCAGGGGAGCTGAAGAGGTAGTGGAGAGGCCCAGAGGAATGGAAAGGTAGTGGGGAACCCAGAGGAGCTGGAGAGGTAGTGGGGAACCCAGAGGAGCTGGAGGATAGGTGGGAAGCTGGAGAGGAAGTGGGGAGCTGGAGAGGGAGTGTGGGGAACCCAGAGGAGCTTGAAAGGAAGTGGGGAAGCTGGAGAGGAAGTGGGGAGCTGGAGAGGAAGTGGGGAAACCCAGAGGAGCTGGAGAGGGAAGTGGGGAGCTGTAGAGGAAGTGGGGAAACCCAGAGGAGCTGGAGAGGTAGTGGGGAACCCAGAGGAGCTGGAGAGGAAGTGGGGAGCTGCTGAGGTAGTGGGGGAACCTAGAGGAGCTGGAGAGGTAAGAGGGAGTGGAGAGGCCAGGGGAGCTGGAGTTAGTGGGGAACCCAGAGGAGTTGGAGAGGTAGTGGGAACCCAGAGGAGCTGGAGAGGAAGGGGGACCCAGAGGAGCTGGAGAGGTAGTGGGGAGGCCAGGGAGCTGGAGAGGAAGTGGGGAGGAGGAGCTGGAAAGGTAGTGGGGAGCCCAGAGGAGCTGGAGAGGTAGTGGGGAACTGAGAGGAAATGGAGAACCCAAGAGGAGCTGGAGAGGAAGTGGGGAGCTGGAGAGGAAGTGGGGAACCCAGAGGAGCTGGAGAGGGTAGTGGGGAACCCAGAGGAGCTGGAGAGTTAGTGGGGAGCTGGAGAGGAAGTGGGGAGCTGGAGAGGTTAGTGGGGAACCCAGAGGAGCTGGAGAGTAGTGGGGGAGGCTGGAGAGGTAGTGGGGAACCCAGAGGAGCTGGAGAGGTAGTGGGGAGCTGGAGAGGTAGTGGGGAACCCAGAGGAGCTGGAGAGGTAGTGGGGAGCCAGAGGAGCTGGAGAGTGGGGAACCCAGAGGAGCTTGGAGAGGTAGCTGGAGACCCAGTGAGGAGCTGGAGAGGTAGTGGGGAACCCAGAGGAGCTGGAGAGGTAGTGGGGAAACACAGAGGAGCTGGAGAGGTAGTGGGGAGCTGGAGCCAGTAGTGGGGAGCTGGAGAGGTAGTGGGGAACCCAGAGGAGCTGGAGAGGTAGTGGGGAGCTGGGAGAGTAGTGGAGACCTAGTGGAGCTGGAGAGGTTAGTGGGGAGCTGGAGAGGTAGTGGGAGCTAGGAGAGGTTAGTGGAGAGGTAGTGGGAGGAGCTGGAGAGGTAGTGGGGAGCTGGAGAGGTAGTGGGTGGGCTGGAGAGGTAGTGGGTAGCTGGAGAGGTAGTGGGGAACCCAGAGGAGCTGGAGAGGTAGGGGAACACAGAGGAGCTGGAGAGGTAGTGGGGAACCCAGAGGAGCTGGAGAGGTAGTGGGGAGCTGGAGAGGTAGTGGGGAACCCAGAGGAGCTGGAGAGGTAGTGGGGAGCCAGAGGAAGGGAACCCAGAGGAGCTGGAGAGGTAGTGGGGGAGTGGGGAACCCAGAGCTGGAGAGGTAGTGGGGAACCCAGAGGAGCTGGAGAGGTAGTGGGGAACCCAGAGGAGCTGTGAGAGGCTAGTGGGGAGCTGGAGAGGTAGTGGGGAACCCAGAGGAGCTGGAGAGGTAGGTGTGGGGGAGCTGGAGAGGTAGTGGGGAGCTGGAGGAGCTGGTAGGTAGTGGGGAACCCAGAGGTAGTGGACCCAGAGGAGCTGGAGAGGTAGTGGGGAGCTGGAGAGGTAGTGGGGAGCTGGAGAGGTAGTGGGGAACCCAGAGGAGCTGGAGAGGTAGTGGGGACTGTGGGAGCTGGAGAGGTAGTGGGAGCTGGAGAGTAGTGGGGAACCCAGAGGAGCTGGAGAGGTAGTGGGGAGCTGGAGAGGTAGTGCTGAAGAGGAGAGTGGAGAGGTGGTGGGAACCCAGAGGAGCTGGAGAGGTAGTGGGGACCCTAGAGGAGCTGGAGAGGTAGTGGGGACCCAGAGGAGCTGGAGAGGTAGTGGGGAACCCAGAGGAGCTGGAGAGGTAGTGGGGAGCTGGAGAGGTAGTGGGGAACCCAGAGGAGCTGGAGAGGTAGAGTGGAACCAGAGGAGCTGGAGAGGTAGTGGGGACTGGCGAGGAGTGGGGTAGTAGAGGAGCTGGAGAGGTAGTGGGAACCCAGAGGAGCTGAGAGAGGTTAGTGGGGAGCTGGAGAGGTAGTGGGGAACCCAGAGGAGCTGGAGAGGTAGTGGGGGGAGACCCAGAGGAGCTGGAGAGGTAGTGGGGAGCTGGAGAGGAAGTGGGGAACACAGTTTTCGCTGGAGAGGTAGTGGGGAGCTGGAGAGGTATTGGGGAGCTGGAGAGTAAGTGGTGAACCCAGAGGAGCTGGAGAGGTAGTGGGGAGCCATAGAGGAAGTAGGGAGCTGGAGAGGTAGTGGAGACCCAGAGGAGCTGGAGAGGTAGTGGGGAACCTCAGAGGAGCTGGAGAGGTAGTGGGGAGCTGGAGAGGGAGTAGTGGGGAACCTAGAGAGCTGGAGAGGTAGTGGGGAGCTGGAGAGGTAGTGGGGAACCCAGAGGAGTTGGAGAGGTAGTGGGGAACCCAGAGGAGCTGGAGAGGAAGTGGGGAGGCCAGAGGAGCTGGAGAGGTAGTGGAGCTGGAGAGGTAGTGGGGAGCTGGAGAGGTAGTGGGGAACCCAGAGGAGCTGGAGAGGTAGTGGGGAACCCAGAGGAGCTGGAGAGGTAGTGGGGAGCTGGAGAGGTAGTGGGGAACCTAGAGGAGCTGGAGAGGTAGTGGGGAGCTGGAGAGGTAGTGGGGAACCCAGAGGAGCTGGAGAGGTAGTGGGGAACACAGAGGAGCTGGAGAGGTAGTGGGGAACCCAGAGGAGCTGGAGAGGGTAGTGGGGAGCTGGAGAGGTAGTGGGGAACCCAGAGGAGTTGGAGAGGTAGTGGGGACCCTGAGGAGCTGGAGAGGTAGTGGGAGCTGGAGAGGTAGTAGGGGGAAACCTAGAGGAGCTGGAGAGGTAGTGGGGAACCCAGAGGAGTTGGAGAGGTAGTGGGGAACCCAGAGGAGCTGGAGAGGAAGTGGGGAGGCCAGAGGAGCTGGAGAGGTAGTGGGGAGGCCAGGGGAGCTGGAGAGGTAGTGGGGAGGCCAGAGGAGCTGGAAAGGTAGTGGGGAACCCAGAGGAGCTGGAGAGGTAGTGGGGAACCCAGAGGAGCTGGAGAGGAAGTGGGAAGCTGGAGAGGAAGTGGGGAGCTGGAGAGGAAGTGGGGAACCCAGAGGAGCTGGAAAGGAAGTGGGGAGCTGGAGAGGAAGTGGGGAGCTGGAGAGGAAGTGGGAACCCAGAGGAGCTGGAGAGGAAGTGGGGAGCTGTAGAGAAGGAAGTGGGGAACCCAGAGGAGCTGGAGAGGTAGTGGGGAACCCAGAGAGCTGGAGAGGTATTGGGAGCTGGAGAGGTAGTGGGGAACCTAGAGGAGCTGGAGAGGTAGTGGGGAGCTGGAGAGGTAGTGGGGAACCCAGAGGAGTTGGAGAGGTAGTGGGGAACCCAGAGGAGCTGGAGAGGAAGTGGGGAGGCCAGAGGAGCTGGAGAGGTAGTGGGGAGTAGTGGGTGGAGCTGGAGAGGTAGTGGGGGACCACCAGAGGAGCTGGAAAAGGTAGTGGGGAACCCAGAGGAGCTGGAGAGGTAGTGGGGAACGCAAGAGGAGCTGGAGAGGAAGTGGGAAGCTGGAGAGGTAGTGGGGAGCTGGAGAGGTAGTGGGGAACCCAGAGGAGCTGGGAAGGAAGTGGGGAGCTGGAGAGGAAGTGGGGAACCCAGAGGAGCTGGAGAGGTCGTGGGGAGATCTGGAGCTGTGGGGAGCTGTAGAGGAAGTGGAACCAGGAGCTGGGAGGTAGTTGGAGGCTGGAGAGGAGAAGTGGGGAACCCAGAGGAGGCTGGAAAGGAAGTGGGGAGGCTGAGAGGAAGTGGGGGGAGCTGGAGAGTAAGTGGGGAACCCCAGAGGAGCTGGAGAGGAAGTGGGGAGCTCGTAGAGGAAGGGGGAACCAGAGGAGCTGGAGAGGTAGTGGGGAACCCAGAGAGCCTGGAGAGCCAGTGGAGACTGGATAGGTAGTGGGGAACCCAGAGGAGCTGGAGAGGTAGTGGGGAGCTGGAGGCTGGAAGGAAGTGGGAAGCCAGAAGGAGCTGGAGAGGAAGTGGGGAACCCAGAGGAGCTGGGGAAAGTGGGGAGGCCAGAGGAGTGGGGAGCTGGAGAGGTAGTGGGGAACCCAGAGGAGCTGGAGAGGAGTTGGGAGCTGGAGAGGAAGTGGGGAACCAAGAGGAGCTGGAGAGGTAGTTGGGAACCCAGAGGAGCCTGGAGAGGTAGGTGGTGGGGAACCAAGAGGAGAGCTGGAGAGGAAGTGGGGAGCTGGAGAGGAAGTGAGGAGCAAAGAGGAGCTGGAGAGGAAACCCAGGGGAGCTGGAGAGGAAGTGGGGAACCCAGAGGAGCTGGAGAGGTAGTGGGGAACCCAGAGGAGCTGGAAGTGGGAGAGCTGGAGAGGAAGTGGGGAACCCAGAGGAGAGGGAGAGGTAGCTGGAGACCCAGTGGGAGTCTGGAGAGGAAGTGGGGAGCTGGAGAGGAGAAGTGTGGGGCACCCAGAGGAGCTGGAGAGGGGAACCCAGAGGAAGCTGGAGAGGAACGTGGGGAGCTGGAGAGGAAGTGGGGAACCCAGAGGGAGCTGGAGAGTATCCCAGTGGGGAACCAGAGGAGGCTGAAGAGGGAGCAGGTGGTGGGGAACCCAGGGGAGCTGGAGAGTCCTTAAGTGGGGAACCCAGAGGGACCACTCAGTGGAAGTGTGAAACATTATAGAGGAAGTCTCTAGCTGGAGAGGAAGTAAACATATAACCACAAGAGGCTGGGGAGAAAGTGGGGAACCCCAGACCAACCTCTCAGACTCAGAGGGGAGAGGTAGAGGGGACTGGGGAACCCAGAGCGAGCTGGAGAGGTAGTGGGGAGCTGAAGGGTGACCCAGAGGAGCTGAGGTAGTGGGTAGCTGGGGAACCCAGAGGAGCTGAGAGAGGAAAGTGGGGAGCTGGAGAGGAGTGGGGACCCAGAGGAGCTGGAGAGGACGTGGGGGAGCTGGAGAGGAAGTGGGACGCCCAGAGGAGCCTGGAGAGGTGGTCTGGAACGCAGAGGAGCCTGGGGAACCCATAAGAGCTGGAGAGGTAGTGGGGAACCCAGAGGAGCTGGAGAGGTAAGTGGGGAACCCAGTGGGGAGCTGGACCGCAGAGGAGCAGCTGGAGAGGAAGTGTGGAACACAGGGAGCTGGAGAGGTAGAGTGGGAACCCAGAGGAGCTGGAGAGGAAGTGGGGGAGCCTGGAGAGGAAGTGGGGAACCCTGAGGAGCTGGAGAGCTAAAGTAGTGGGGAACCCAAGAGGAAGCTGGAACCAGATGAGGCTGGAGGGAAGTTGGGGAACCCAGAGGAGCTGGAGAGGAAGTGGTGAGACCCAGAGAGAGGAGCTGGGAAGGCTGGAGAGGAAGGGGGGAGCTGGAGAGGGAAGTGGGGAACCCCGATGAGCTGGAGAGGAAGTGGTAAGCTGAGAAGGAAGTGGGAGCTGGGAACCAGAGGAGCTGGAGAGGTAGTGGGGAGCAACAGAGGGCTGGAGAGGAAAGAAGTGGGGACCCCAGAGGAGCTGTAGAGTAAAGTGGGGAGCTGTAGAGGGCGTTTTTACACATTAGACACTGTCCTCTACCACCTCTCTACTCTCTCTAAACCTCAGAGGCATTAAGAACAAATTTAATCCCACACCTCTCCTCTCTAATCCCTCAGGAGCATTAAGAAACAATTTATAACGGACCTCTCCTCTTCGTTTAAAAAACCTTCAGTGGCATTAATAAACATTAAAAACCCACCTCTCTCTCTACCTCAGTGTCCATTAAGAAAACATATACCACCTCTCTTCTCTCTTCTCTACCTCAGAGTGGGCATTAAGAACGGATTATAGTACCACCTCTCTCTTCCTCTAACCTCAGTGGCATAAATAAAACAAATATACCAACCTCTCTCTCTCTAACCTCAGTGGCATTAAGAAACATTATACCGACCATCTCAGAGGAGACTGGAGAGGTACGTGGGGGGGGAGCGGGGTAACCCAGAGGAGCTGGAGAGGTAGTGGGGAGCTGAATGGTAGCCCAGAGGCTGGAGAGGTGTTGGGGAAAAGCTGAGGGTAACCCAGGGGAGCTGGATGAGGTAGTGGGGAACCCAGAGGAGCTTGAGAGGTAGTGGGGAACCCAGAGGAGCTGGAGAGGTAGTGGGGGAGCTGGAGAGGTAGTGGGGAACCCAGAGGAGCTGGAGAGGTAGTGGGGGGAAGGAGCTGGAGAGGTAGTGTGGGGAGGACTGGAGGGGTGGTGGGAAACCCTTGAGAGGTAGCTGGGAACCCAGAGGAGCTGGAGAGGTAGTGGGGAACTGGAGAGGAAGCTGGAGAGCTGGGTAGTTTGGGGAGCTGGAGGCTGAGGTAGTATTGGGGACTGAGGGAACCTAGAGGAGCTGGAGAGGTAGTGGGGAGTTGGAGAGGTAGTGGGGAACCCAGATGAGTTGGAGAGGTAGTGGGGAACCCCAGAGGAGCCTGGTAGTGGGAGGCCAGAGGACTGGGAAGAGGTAGTGGGGAACCCAGAGGAGCTGGAGAGTTGGGAACCCCAGAGGAGCTGGGGAGGCCCGAGGAGCTGGAGGTATGGGGGGGCCCGGGGACTGGGAGGTTGGGGGGGCCCCGAGGAGTGGAAAAGGTAGTGGGGAACCCCAAAGGGGCTGGAGAGGTAGTGGGGAACCCAAAGGGGCTGGGAGGAAGTGGGGGAAACTGGAGAGGAAAATGGGGAGGGAGAGGAATGGGGAACCCAGAGGGCTGGAAAAGGGAAATGGGGAGCTGGGAGGGAATGGGGAACCCAGAGGACTGGAGAGGGAAATGGGGAGCTGTAGAGGAAGTGGGGAACCCCAAAGGGGCTGGAGAGGTGGGGGAACCCGAGGAGCTGGAGAGGAAATGGGGAGCTGGAGAGGAATGGGGAA